>JACEGR010001537.1:0-163330 GCA_014170235.1 Listronotus bonariensis | reverse complement strand
AAACATTTAAAAACTTCAAAACTTCTGGCCCATTTGTCAACCTACCCTGCATTTTCATTGCTTACCACCACATTACCATGGATTGTTTGATTGGACAGAATAGAACTTTACTGGATTCCTCCACATGTCGAACTAGAAGGTCCGAGTAAGCGAATGAATCAGTTAGAGTCGGCCTATCTAGATATATTAATAGTTTAGTCATCCTTGAACTACCAAAATAGACTTTAAAAACAACAATAACTATGGTCTCAAACAGGTCTAGTTGCACAGTTAAATTTAATATTTTTCTTGCGTTTCTGCCTCATAGTTTTTTTTTATGCTATTTCTACATTTTCTTATACGGTAGAAATAACAGTGCGCATTGCCCATTTATTATCTGCTACCTTTTTAACATGCATCCTGTTTGCTTATATTAGCCCAGGTACGGGCGATATAACGTTCTTGTTAACGGTTGTTTATTAGCGCGTATTACAAGTTTTTATATCTGGTTTATTTCTGCTTTATAGCAAATATAACAATACATATGTTGAAATAGTTTCAAATACATAATTTGTACTTGCAACGGTTTAAAAAAACATTTTTTTTTAAATTTTTACGGTTGAACAATTATCGAGCTGAATTCCAAATTTCATCTTTCTAGGTCATCTGAAAGTGGGTTAGGTTTTTGATCTATATCTCAGTCAGTCAATCAGTAAGTCAGTCCGTCAGTCAGTGGAAAATTGACGAGAATGGACTTTTATATCTTTATAACCGTTTGAGCTAGCTTCATTTTGTCTTTATGGATATAAATAAACACACGTAGTTTCATGTTTTTACTTTAAATAGGTTTTAAGTTATGGATGGGTGAAAAGTAGCACCAAGTGGTTCGTGTAATATTACACTCGGCGCTGTAGCCAGTTCCTTTGCTTGAACTTGGCTTGACACGCCGCCGCGTGTCCAGGTTATAAAATCCTTTAAATGGTTGACATTTTATTGGCTTTGCCATTCGCAGTGCGATCCATTTTGGTGCGCTAAGTATTTAAAAAAAATCTTTTGATATGTTTTAAACAAAGGCGTTCCAGTGTAGCTGCAATGTTTCCAAATCTTTAAAAAACATCTTATCTGCCATTTTTTTGACTAATTTCTATTAAACATCCATTTCATTCGCCGCCTTTGATCATTAATACCGTGTATTGGTATATGAATGGTCGGGCATGTAAAGGATAGCGAGGCAAAGGCGAAACCGGAAGCGCCGCTAACAATGAACCTGCGCCGACACCGCCTCCCACGCTTCCGCTTATTAAAGCAAAGGATTTTTATTTGCAATTTTAGTTATTATTTTTGCCCGAAATTTAAGGTATTTGCAAAAAATCTAATTAAATTAATTTTAATAAAAACTTCTTTTCTTGTTATTCTTTAATATCGTCAGTGTAATTCACAAAGTGCGTAACTCCGTTTTTAGAAATTTCATAGAAGTTTATTTTAAAACAAAATTTTACAATGATGTGTAATAGCCTATGGTAAAAAAATATATTATGAACAAAAAGTTATTAAAAATTAATTGTTTAGGGTAAATTTATTAAATTTTGACATTTGATACAATTAAACAAATTTAATGATCTGAATTATATGGAGTTAAGCACTACTTTGCAAATTACAGTTACTGACGATATGCAGATTGTCAGAAATGAAGTATGTGTGTTTAACGAAAATCACAAGTTTCTTGGTCAAAAATTTGATAATTACATTTAAACCATGGACATCATTTCAAGTTATTAATGTGTTTTTACACTTTTTCAAAAAGTCAAAAACTGATAAATTGAATTAATTTTTTAGTAATGTATTTGTTTTAGTAAATAGAGCTTTGGAAAAACCCCAATTTTAAATATTATAGGGTTTTAAAAACTTTGTGATAACCTTTTATCCATCCAAATTTTTAAGCTTCTGTATAATCCACGGAGAAAAGAAAAGGAGAGGTAATATCTCATCCAAATAATAACAATTTAAATCACGTGTTTTGGGATTTACGTGATACATTTGAAATGCGTGCTGCATTGTTTTACTTATAAATTAATATAAACCTATAAGTCCTGGCAAACTCGTGCTCTTAAACAAAAGTGAAATAGTTAAAGGACCGTATTGGTGGCTTAACGTAAGATAAGTCGCATGTATGTGCTATTTTTCAATGGGTTGGCGTACAACTGTTTCTCTCCTCTTTCCTATCGTTCTAAAATAAAAATATTTTTGTAAATTCCAATTTAGTTTGAAACAAATTTGATATCTTGACTTTTTAATTCGATGTACGATTTTTGCGTTAATAAAAAAACCATTTTTGGGCATGGTCCAACAGAAATAAAATTGATAACCAAAAAAAGGTCCTTCCCTTTTTTACCTTAAGAAGCGAGTTAGCCTTGTACTTGAAGATCAAAAAAGTATTTTCCTGTGTGGCGCCTAATTTATCCCACGGCGCCCTAAAATTGATGACTAAAAAAGGTTCTTTCCTTTTCGCACCAACGCGCGACGGTCCTGGGATGGCAGTGTGACGCGACGCGACCTACAGTTTGGGAAGCCCTGGAGTGATAGATATCGGATCGATTAGAGGGTGGATTTTTATAAATTATGACGGCGATACCCGGAGCTTCCCTAACTTGTTATACAACAAGTTGTACAACTCAAGTTGTTTCAAAAGTCGAAACGCTATTTGCATAATCTGTGGTGTTGTTGTTCCAAATGTTCTACGACAGATTGGATGTGTCTGATGTCAAAATTCAATGCACATTGCCGCACCGATTGTCTTTATTACTGTCTATACAACCAGTCGTACAACAGGTTGCATAGTCTGTGGATCGTTTTAGACACGTCCTAAGAAAAAGCTGTTGCAAATTTATTAAAAGAGTAAGTTTTTAAATCATTTTTAGAATGGATAAAATAAAATAAAAGTACTCACCATGAAAACCATAAGAAACCCGTCTAGGCTTTTTTCTTTCGTTTCTATTTCTTCAAACAATCGTTTTATTCTTTTTTCATTGGTTTTTAGTCTCTAAAAACCACAAAGTACACACGGAAAACCGCACATTAAAAATATGTTGACCGCAGAAATTTATATAAAATAGATACTGTATTATCTAGATAATTTTCCTATTTAATTATATACTAACTGGTAGATATTGTTTTTGTAATTGGCTTGTCTTAAAAAAAAGTTTTTATATTTATTTCCTTTATTATATTAGATTCTTATAACTATTGGGGCTGCAATCGGACTACTGGCCTAATCTGAAACAAAAAGAAATAGTCGATTAAATATTACCCTGTATTACCTCAATTACTTTTCTTGGTTTTTGAAGAGGAACCATTATTAATTAAAGGATATATTTATATTTTTGCATCATAACAGTCACAAAATCACCAATATCACTTTCGGATTAACCGAAAAGACTAACTCTTTTATTTTAAAATGCAAGTACCCACCTCTCATGTTCAGCCAAATCAAAAGGTTTATAGGCAATGCGTGTGCAGGTATTTACGTTA
This sequence comes from Listronotus bonariensis, assembly GCA_014170235.1. Lineage (NCBI taxonomy): Eukaryota > Metazoa > Arthropoda > Insecta > Coleoptera > Curculionidae > Listronotus > Listronotus bonariensis. The sequence continues at coordinate 159,823 of JACEGR010001537.1, read as the reverse complement.
GATTGTCTCTTTTTCTCACATTGCCTATGCGTTATGTTATTTAGCTATATGTTCATTCTATAATCTTTATATCTTTATTCTATCTCTAATCTATAAAAATCGTATGTAATAATTCAAAGTAGGATAGAAAATATTTTTTTGGCAGTCCAGTGTAATTAATACCTTTAAACAACTAAAAATTTATTACTGCATAAACGTTACCTCCCAAGAGGGGAGGTACCAGTAAAATGTAAAAAAACATAGTATAGTCCTTTAGGAAGACATCACTAAAACTTTTAAACATAATTTCAGTATTTCTTATATAACAGAGTCGGTAAGTTAATATAATTAATAAATTCTTATGTACCTATTCAAACTTTAAATGCGTTTTTCTCAAAACTTTATTTTGAATTTGGCAGGCCCGATAACTTAAAAAGTTATTGACCGATCTTCCTGAAATTTTGCACACATATTTTTAAAAACAGTACTTTTATGTGAACTTACAAAATTCCGAGAATTTGTTAAAAAAAAAATATTTTTTAAGCAAAAACGATGGAAAAATTGAGCCAAAGTCATTTTATTTTTTTCAAGCATTGTATTCCTTGAATTTATATTTTGGTTTTTAACTTTTTTAAGTTCAATGACAAATTATGATATTAATTAACATTAAAAATTTTAGTTTTTTGATTTTTAATTCACTAGAACTGACGCTAGAGTGCACGCCGATTAAGAAGTCTCTCTCCGACGTTCCTAGAAAAATTTGGCGTACAGCCGACATTTTTAATAATTAAAATTAAAAAAACTTTTTTTTTTTTAATTTTAGGTAAACTACATACTAATTTAAAAAATATATGTTGACTTTTTTTATTTAAAAAAAAGAAAATTAATGAAAAATTTAAGCAATTTAGGTCGGCAAAAATCAGATGCTGACTTTAATTTTTATTTCCTATAATTAAATTAATATATAATAATTAAATAAATATATAAATCTTTAAAACTCCTACCCATTAAAAAAAAATTAAAACCGAAGTCATAAATACTTTTAAAAAAGCACAATTAGTAAAAAAAACAGTACAACTAAAGAACTACTTTCCGCGCAATTGCGTTTTGCGTCTAAAACAAATCCGAGTCCGACCCAGTATTGGGGCCGGCACGGCCTTGAACAATTCACATCATTTACTACGCTTGAACTAACCAGAATATTCTCTTATCTCTTTTTAAAGAGGGCTAGTAGATAAAGACAGGCACTGACCGTTTATTTTTTCTTCTACCTACGAAATCTCGTCGATTATATGTCACCACAAGGACTCTTTGACCTCCGGACAGTGCGGACGTGCGTAGAGGACTACAAAGTTCTTCCCGGGATGCCGGTTAGAGGTGCCGTACGGACGTTTTTACCTTCGGGTATCCAGGAAAGATTCACGCTAAAATGACGGCATCTTTCTACTGGAGCTAAGCTCTGTGAGCGAAGATTGCTATAAGCTGATGGTATCCTGTTTGGTAGTAAACACGAGGTATTTCTCAAATTGCGGGAAATAGATGGGCGTGCCATGGAACTGTCAGTAGTGAAAGTGAAGGTTATACGTAACACCAGTAGCAGGTCTTGGTTTGACAACCGAGATTTTATGCATTGCATTGATTGTTGAATTATTTTTGTTTTCTTTTTGGAATTTCTAAGAGCTACGAGCTCGATTATCCAGATTTTCCGCCGACGAAGCCCTGGAAAGCATAGTCCGGAAGGGGAGAGCTGGTGGATTGGACCTGAAGGGACCAAAACCAAGAAAAACAATAGAATAGAATATGTCACCACAACAAAGCATGGGTCACCACAACAAAACATGGGTCACCACAACAAAGCATGGGTAAAAGATATTAGCCTGGTCAAATATGGGTAAAATGGAATATTGGCTTATACTTATTTTTCCACAATAATATTTTTTTGTGGTTTAGGAGAGTAGACAGTTTCTAGTAAAAATATTTGTTATTAAATGAATTTCCAATTATTTCTAACCATATTTATGTAAAAACAGTTAACTTGAATTATCTGTATGACAAAACCTAATATTTACATCTAGACTAAATCTGCGGCGCTTTTAAAAAGGATTTAACAATACTTGGTCGCATTTTAAATTAACCTTGTAAGTTTATACTTCAATGCAATATGCATGAATATCCGTTTATAAGATATATTAATTAGATATATTATTAAAATGTCGACGACCAACCAATTGCTTTGAATCTCATTAGCACGCTGTGGTTATCTGAGGGACATTTACGAAAAGACTTGTAAAAATAAAAATAGGCGCAACAGATAAAAAGTTCTCATTAGTTAAAAAGTGTGCAAGTTTAATTTGGCCCACACTGTATACATACACGTTTTTATTATTATTTTTTAAATTTATTTGTCTTGTTTTTTATGTTTCTTTTTTATCTTCCTATCGAATATTGCATACTTTATGTGATAAAATTATTAATTATTATGTTGTATACCTATATTTGTATTATTTAAATGTAACCTTAATATTTAAAAAAGAAAAATGTATTGTTCTGCATATAATAATATGTAGAGTATAAAATATTTTATTTACTATTTTAGTTTTAGTAGTATTTTGTATGTTCCCAAGTTACAAGCATACCTATGATAAAAAGGGTTATTACAAACCAGTATTAATAGGTATAATAACTTACAAGAATTTAAAGGAACATTTACCATATAATTTTAATTTAAAGCAAACGATTTAGATTAATTGGGCTTCTATTGATAACAATTCGACATTTCGACAATATTAAATGTTACAGTGCGTGGCCTAGTTTTTTATTAAATGCGTCCATTGTGTAGTAGATAAAAAAATCATTTGACTGGTTATAATTATTAAATGAAAGTAATTTTTTTACACAGGGTGTCTGAAAAGGTCATGTCATAAATGATTGGGCTCATAGAGTGAGCAAAAATAATGTTTTCCTACAACCACATGTGAAAATAACAATTAGCACACTGTTTTTATGCATAGAAAATGCCCTTATATTACACTAGTGTTGCAATGTATAATATGAACGCTGTTATCGCTGTCATATTGTTATTTAAAATAAATTTGTCTGTTAATTGAAATTACATTAAAAAAACCATGCAATATGTTTTAAGTGAGGACCTTCTAATTTCTAAAATAAAAGGTATACAAAGCTACTAGGTAGGTGATTTTCGATATAAAAATATTTTTAAACAGTATAATATACCGCAGTAAATATAATTATGTATCACCCCAGTGATGCAAAGTTACACTTTTTTTTGGTAAATAATTTGTGGTCGTAGAAAAAATAGTGTACAGGGTGGCGTCTTTTCGTTGACCTTGCAGGATATAGTGAAAACTAAAAGAGATAGAACAAATCTGATTGCGCAATCTCGATTTTAATTTTTAAAACAAATTTAGTGGTAAAAGTAAATCATGGCTAACTTGATATGTTTTGGAGTGTTTGTTAAATTTTGTCAATTTGGCTAGGCACTGTAACTTGCTTATTATTAAAGGTAGAAAAAAATGTAAATAGAAAAGTTTTAGGGATTTTTACGCAGAATTCAGTGGCGTACCTATATTTTTTGATTGACTTTTATTTTAAAGTTATAACACAAAGTTGGGTCTTTTTAAATGGAACACCCTGTATATTTTATCATCAGTTAAAAGGTCTCCCTTAAATCTATAAGAAGTACCACATTTATTTTTATGAATGCATTGTTTGATAGTTTCGGAAATATAGTCATCATCAGGATTTTTTTAACGAAACACCCTGTATATTATATTACCGTTACAAAAATATTCCAAAGTGGTTTAAGAAAATACCACATTTGATATACGTATCTCTTATAGTTTTGGAAATATGACATCATGTAAATCTAAAAAAGAATTGATATACGCATTAAGATTTGGAAGCTCATATTTTCGAAATTGTTGGAGGATACTTATTTTAAAGATAATAAATTCTTAAAGGTCTTTTAAATGCCCTTCTAATAGTAATAAAATATACAGGGTGTTTTATTTTTTAAATGCTATTTTATGATCGCATTCCTGAAGCTAGCTATATTTCCGAAACTATGACAAACTAAATATATCAAATGTTGTATTTTTTTATGGAATAAGGAGACCTTTTAATTCTGTTCCATTTAAAAAAAAACAACTTTGTGTTATAGCTTTTAAATAAAAGTCAATTGAAAAAATATAGGTACGCTACTGAATTTTACTTAAAAATCCCTAAAACTTTTCTATTTTCAATTTTTCTATCTCTAATATTAGGCGAGTTACAAGTGCCTGGCCAAATTGACAAAATTTGAAGAAACACTCTGTATCTTCAAAACGAATCCATTTAGTCATGATTTACTTTTACAGTTAAATTTGTTTTAAAAATTGATATCGAGATTGCGCAGTCAGATTCGTTCTATCTCTTTTAGTTTTCGCTACAGCCTGCAAGGTCAACGAAAAAGCGCCACCCTGTACATTACTTGCGAAAAAATTACTTTCCTACACTCCTGGATATGTCGCATTCGGCTGACTACCTCGTGCAACAATATTCTCACTAGTGTAAAATTAGTCTGTTTCGACACTTGTAATCTAATATTATCATATAAAAAAGTTGAGAAATAATATTTCATTTATAACTTATAAACCGTTGCCGCAGTTTTAGTGATATTATTTGTTAACCTTGTTAAGTCGTACTAATGCTTCTTGACATTTATTTAAACAACTGTGTAAGTCGGGATTATGTAGGGCATGGGCGCCGGGAGGTGGTGCAAGGATGTGTACTTCACCCCCTGGCTTTTGGGTAGTGTCGGAAGATTAAATAAAAAAAATTCTTTAGGCTAAGAATAAGGTTTTCTTAGCTTTTTAAAGGATTTTGCACCCCCTGGCTTTTAAATGTGCTTGTCGCGGTATTTTTGCCACCCCTTGGATGTCATTCTGCTGGAGCCCATGATACCGGATGAGACAATTATTTTCCGATTAAGGTATCTATTTTTGATATTTTGCTTTTACTGTGCCATTTCTTCACTTTTTTTCACAAAAACGGTATACCCTTTAACCATTTTTAATCGATACCTTGTACCGTTTTTCATAAATTAAAAATTCCCATTTTTTTAAACATCAATAATAAAAGTAAAAGTACTAAAAACCTGTATTGATGTGCACTTTTACACACGCGCTGAATCACTGCTTTTAATATTTTTTGTAATAATTTTTAAAAATATTATTTACACTAAAAAATCTTATGTAAATTTACAACGTTAAACATTGATTATTTTTAGCCACAGATGCAGATGGACGTGTCCAAATTAGTCCCGTAACAATGCATCAGGCGTAGGGCGTAGGGCGTTCGTATGTCTCATGTGTAACGGGACATAGTTTCAAAAAGCTGTGTTAACTTTCACACCTAAAAATGTGATAATATACTAAACCTGTAGTATTGTTACTAAGTTTTTATAAATATTTTTACTATACCTTTGGTAAAGTTAGTTTACATTTTGTCAGACCGGCTAAAAATAGCAAGTCCAACATTGTCAATTGTCAAATATGTTTTTAGTGTAGATCAGATGTTGTTCTGCTTGCTTTTACCAAATTATAGATGGGGTTCTTCAGAGCTCCTATCAATATTAGTTCTAAGATTTTTTATTTTTATTGGTATTTTCTCGTTGTTTTTTAAGGAATAAGCTAATGTAATGTCTTTCCTAAAAATTTTCCAAAAAGCAATACAAAGTGTCACTTTTCTTTATTGCCATTGTAGCTAAAGGGGCTCCAAAGTTTCCATTTTAATGGTCTTTTTATTCCTGTTTCTAAACTCTCAACTATAAAACAAACCAGCCCCATGTTAGTAAACTACTTCTAACCTTAAGATACGCACATTACGTGACTTCTTAGGATATTAACCTATGTAGACTGGGTGACACAGGATGTGACCTCCCCACATTTTTTTAGTTTTTAGGAGAGACTTATAAAAAAATGGCGTCCAGAGAATGCTTTAAAGAAAATTAAATAATGCCTGTGGCAGCTCGTGCATTAAAGAACAGGGGAGGCTAAAGTCATAAAGACTATATACACACAGAAAAGACAGGTATTTTTTGGCCATTTGAATCAAAATACTTGATATTTGCAGAAATAAAAAAAAATTGTGTATTGCCGCATTTATGGTTAAATTTAAAATTATACGTATAAAACTGACCAATAAAAAAACATAAACAAGGAAATAGGATTGCCTTTGGGTTATTTAATATAAAACTCTTTTTGCTTAATGGAGCCGGTTAACCAATCGCATTTATTGTAGCAACTAATATTAAATCCTCAATTTTGTCGATTATCTGACGCTTTAATTAAAGTCAAATTTGGGTGAAGCCTTCCCAGAGTTTTAATAAAGTAAAATTTATTATCATAAGATTAAGAATTAAAATTATTTGTCAGCAACCAATCGACTATATCGTCAGATTTTTAATTTCGTCTAACTCATCCGTAATAAATTGAAAAAAAACTAACCAAATCCCCTTGAAAAAAACACTTTAAAAACACATTAAAAATATTACCAAAAAGCATTGCTTTACTGCCTGGTCATTAGGGCAAAACGAAAAACATTATTTCAAATCGTTTTTGGACAGTGTTCATGATGTGCCTCTGAATGTACGAAAACTTGTGTTAAAATCTTAACTCATTAACTTTTTATCTTCAGGTTCCTTATTTGCTCTTAAATTTGCTAAATATCCTAATTTAATTGATTTTATTCGAGTGAATAAAAAATCTAAGAATACATGTTTTATATAATTCCTAAAGCATAATATGTTTATAAAGATGTTAAAAAAATGTTTTTAAAAATATTGCTTAATTTGTATGTCTGAAGGTTTCTTTAACAATTTAAAAACTGCCCGCATGGCCAATTTCCGACTAAATATAACGCGCTGGTAATAATGACATTTGGAAACGTTTATGGTCGTACTGGCGAAACCTACGTTATAAGGGGATGTTAGAATAGTGTTTAAATTCAATCATCCTAAACAATAAATTTAACGCAGATCAGGAGAGCTCAAATGTATCAACGCAAGGCTGGCACGACTGTATTAGCTATATGCAGAGACTAGGAGTATTTTTGGTGGTTAAAAATATTGTATTATTAGTTGCTATAAAGGTATAAAAAAACGCATTTTGGAAAAAACATATCACTCGATTAAATAAAATTTATATGCCAATTATACCAGAGACCGACAAATCTTTTTCTAGATAAAAGTTATTTTGTTTTTTTGAAAGAAACAATTGACCTATCCGATTTTAAAGGAGTTGGATCCATAAAACTGCTGTTGATTCGGAAGAAACGGAAAAAAGATATTGTGTTTACTTAAAAGGAACTTTTATAAACTTTCCATCCCCGAATTAAAAATAATAATATATGGCAAAACTAGATAACTGTAAAAGTATTTTTTCAATTGATTGAACTCAGAACAGTTATGTTTTTTTTCTAATGCTTTTTTATACCTATATTGAAACTAATGGTGTAATATTTTCAACTTCCAAAGAATATTTTTAGCATCTGCATTTTAACTGGAGTAAGCTTTGCGTTGATACACTATACCTATCCTGACCTGCATTTTATTTATTGTTTATAATGAATTGTTTTTGGACACCATTCTTATATCCTCTAAAAACGCAAGTTATCGCCAGTACCGCCATAAACGTCGCCAAATTACATTACTACCAGCGCTATATTTAATCGGAAATTGGCCATAGTCGGGCAGTTTTTAAATGGTTAAAAAAACGCTACACTAAACTACACCAACATCCCTTTTTAATAACATATCACAACATATTGTTAATTTTCTTGATCATTTATTTATGAATTTCGTTATTTGGATGTCGTAAATAAATTATTTATGGCCGCCATCTTGAAAATAAACAATATTTTGTGATATGTCATTATGAAGAAATTTTAGCTTAGTGTGGTGTAGTGTTTAAAAAATAAAATAAAATAGGGGTGTTTCCATTTAAAATGAAAAAATGTCGAATTTTCTCTCATCAGTTACACTAAAAACTAAAATTACGAAAGTAAGTAAAGGATGTAAAGATAATGGAATATATATCTTTTCTGTGTAAGTAAAATGGGTCACTCTTTTATTTCCACAGCCTACTTAGCAAAAAATGTATTCAAAGCAGAAATATTGCCGGTACTTGATTTTATTTAAAGTATTCGTTCGCGGCAATTTTAAAAATAAATAAACTGTGTGATATATATTACTGAAAAGAGAATTTTATTAAGATAAGAAATATAGAAAAAAAGTAGGCACTTGTATTTAAAATAAGATAGTTTATGGTACTTCCGGGTTAAACCAGAAGTAATTTTGAGGTTGTGATATGTCAATGTATGCTATAAAATAAATATTAAACTTTTTTAAAAACTAAAAGAAAAAGGGAAGGGAAACAACATCTTGAGTCACCCGGTACTTTGTACAAACTACGTCAGTCTAATCTTTTATAAAGTTAATTTTAAAACACCCTGTATTTTGTAAATAAAAACTTACTTTTCCGTAATCACATACACCTTATCGTAAATGTTAAAAACCACTCACTAAATATAAAATTTAAAAAAACAGGAAACCGTAACCGATTTCGTTCCAATGCATATCAGGGTGTGGTGGATCGCAGATTCACAGCACATTTAAAGATGATTTTAGTTTATTTGACAACATTGGGAGATAAGTTATCTCATTATTGTTATCTTTAGCCTCGTTGCTTTCGGATGAATGTATCATGACATGGACAAATGCGTTTAATATATCTATTAATCTGTCTGTATTTAAACACAGCTGACAAAAAAGAAACAGATGGCATGTTTTATTTTTTCTAGGCACTGGCTAAACGACCGCCAGCGGTATTGCTGAATTAAAGGAAAAAAAAGTGTTTCCTATTTGCGTAGGGAAAAATGGCTTCAAATGACATACTTTATAAATTTTTGCCTATATTTAAGTGCCTTTAAAACTTATTTTTAGTCATTATTTAAGGCAAGGTTTACCTAATCCAGCATAATAAAAATATAACGACAGTTTTTTTATAATGTTTTAAAGTATGTCATTTTAGTCATGGTGTCATATAAAATAACCCAGTAGTTTAGGCTAAAATGGCATAAACCTTCAACAGACGATTTCCAGAAAAAAAAGTAAAAACATAATCATTAAATAAATTTAAAACTCATTTTTATTAAAAATATTTAACATTTATAAAATGATATGGTATGTAATTTTTTTTTTTAATACAACAACAAAATTTAGGGAAAATATTTTCATTCTAAGGAAGACTAAGCTCATTCAGCATGGGCCCACTTTAAAGAACCTTGGCGTGTAGTTTTCGTTTTATATTTACCCACCATCAAGTAAAAATAATTTTTAACTCAATTTAGCAAACATGCCTAAATTTTGAGAGTATAAATATACATGTAGTAATTCTAACTTGGTTAAAATTATTTTGCGTTTGCTGGATTGAAAATTGAACTTATAAAATGTCGTCAAAAAAAAATTGCGACATGCACCTGTACGGTAGTTTCGATACTAATTGCAGTGATTATATTACACGCTCCAATATGTTTAAGAGGTCGCTGCCACCGTCCGGCGGATTTGCTCATAAAAACGAATAAAAACCGCCGAATAATAGTTAACCTAACCTAAATAATAATTTATTTTGCTGGGCCGTAAGCGTTTAGTTTCCACGTGGTTCTGGTTAGTCGCAGAAATCGTCGCACCCTGTATAATTCCGATTTACTGAACAGCCGTTTACCTATGGAAAAAAGCATTATTATAAGATTATTTGGTGGCCCAAATATCATTGGTACTGTGGCAACAGTTGATTGAAATAGGTTTTTATACCAGCTTTGAAGGTCTATGTATATCTCCCCAACGAAGTACGATAGAACTTTTTTTATATGTAGTACTAACAATATTTTGCCTTATCACCTCTCTCATTTTTGACATCACCTTTCCGGAGACCCTGTATAAGATAATTAACTTGGAGGGTAAGTAAGTAAGTAACACCAGATAGAAAATAGAGCTACATACATAACATGGTGTAATTAAATAATCATTTATGTGTTATATTTGTTTTTTCTTCCCTTTTGCACTTAATTTTTATGGTATTACTGCAACCATTTGGTCTACATCTTTTCCTTATGTCCAATTGTTACTTAATATTCCTTATACATGGTGTTTCAGTAGTATGAATTCAGACTTTTAGACGTTATGTAGGGCAACAGCAGAAAACTTTTAAGTGTAAGGACCCATGCCCGGAAAAGTGCCACTACGGCACTACGGCCCTAAGACGCGTTAAAATTTAGAAAGACGATAAATTGCCTAAATAGAATTTAATGCATTTAATTTTTGCTTTTTTACATAATGTCATTACAACAAAATTACTAAATAAAAAAAATAGGTTAAAAAAACTATTAATAAAAAAAAAAAAAAATAATAATTAAATTTTTAAACACAGACATTGACATTAACGTTTTAAACAATTGTTGTGATAATATTATGTGCAAAAGGCAGAAATTAAATGCAATAAATTCTATTTAGGCAATATATCTTTCTAAATTTTAACGCGTCTTAGGGCTCTAGAGCCGTTGTAAAACTTTTTCCGGACATAGGTCCCTATACTCAAATGTTTTCTACTGTTTCACTGAATAATCCCTAGAAGCTTAATCCCATAGTTCTAAAATACTCTGTATTATTAGCTGCAAGGCTAATAAATAGGCCATTTTCTTGTCTTGGACTTTTACCAACAACAATCCCCTTTACCTGGTATCTTTTTTTCCTTTTCTTGAAGATTTAAAGTTTCTTTTATTCTAAATGCATGCATACTTTAATTGGCAATACTTAAGTTTTGGTTTTATGAAACAATTAGTGTTTTTTTCATTTCGGTTAAATCGTTTAAAAAATAAAAAAGAAACATAGAGACTTACTTTATTCATCGTATATTAACGTACTTGTTAAAAAAAAAACTAGTATGTAACACATGCATAAAGTGTCTTTTTTACTCATGGGATTGCCGCACTCGCGTAACGGCTTGTGCTGTCATACTTCTCATACGTAAAAAAAATATCACATTATGCACTTCTTACATAAATTACCATTTTCTACTCTTGTGCGCAAAGTAGTTACTTTTTTGCCATAAAAATGACTGTGCTGCAAAAATTAAAATTAATAGGTTTAAATAAATTAAACATGTATAAAATGGTATTTTGGGAAATTTTTATACGGTCGTGGAAAAATATAGTATGTAACACATGCATAAAGTGTGTTTTTACTCATGGGATTGCCGCACTTGTCTAACGACTCATGCTGTCAAAGTTCTCATTCGTAAAAAAGTATCACTTTATGACTTGTTACATAAATTACTAGTATACAGTGCATTTCTTTAATGATATAAAAAATTAGCATTATTTAGGTATTATGAGATAGTATCTCAATCAAAGGAAAGCGATGGGATGTTAAATTTTAATTTAAGTTTTGTAAACTAAACATAATACGAAAAATTACACAAATAATATTTTACTGGGCTGCCATAATGTCTCTGTTAAAAAAGTCAAATGCGGTGCTTTTTTAACTTTTAATCAAATAAAATTCTTTTAATTAGAAACTTTGTTAATAAACATATACAGTTTTTTTTATATTGCGACAAAAATCAGGGACCTGTTTCTTAGCCAAAATAAAGCAAAAAGTTTTTATCAATATAAGCCCTAAACGTTATTGATTTTGAATTATAGAATGATAAGGTTGTAACAAAAAGTATTTTTCAGACAACTTTATAAATCCTGTAAATACTAGTCTAAAAATGTTTACATATTTTTGAACGCATCCAGGGGCATTCGCTGATACACAATTTAAATTTTTAAATTCGCCTTTGGCGCTCATGCGGGCTTTGAACTGAATATATTTGAAAAATTAAGATATCCCATTGTATTTAATTGTAATATTTTTTTTGTAAATACAGAGTGTTTTACAACTTATTCGACAAACTTTAAGTGCTTATTCTACAGTAAAAAATATAAAAAACTTTATAATATGTGAACATATTACCGTTTTAGTTTTTGAACTGCAGGGTGTTAAAAATTATAGAAAAAAATAATAACTTTTATACCAATTTAGATGCTCTTGGGGTATGTACCAAAAGACATTTTTTGACATACAAGAAAAACATATTTTGTCGTCTATGAGAGGTTATGTTAATATTTTTTTAATAAAAATGGTACGAAACTGCATTTTTCTGAAATAAAAATAGTTTTTCAAATTCCCATGAGTTTTGGAACAAATTTGATTTTTTTATATATTTTTTTAATTTGATGCTCGGTTTTTGCGTAAATAAATAAAAACTCTTTCCCGGCATGGTCATTTCGTATCGATAATATCAAATTCTAAAGTAAAAAAATCACCTTCGTTATTAACTTTGTTTTGTAATTAGATGGGGATTTGACCATGCCGAAAAATAGTTTTTATTTATTTAAGTTAATTAATTAAATTTATTCCTAACCTAATGGAAATTATAAAAATTATTTTTATTTTAAAGAAATGTCACTACGTCACTGGTACCATTTTTCTATTAAAAAATATTTAACTTAAACCTCTTATTGACGACACTGGTATGTATGTTCTTGTATGATAAAAATGTCTTTTGGTGCATAGGAGGCGTACCCAATTTTTTTATATATAAATTGGTATAAAAGCTATTATAAAAAACAATATTACGACGTTTAGGACATATGTTCATATGAAGTTTTTTTCATATTTTTTATTGTAGAATTTGCCTCTAAAGTTTGTCGGCTAAGTTGTAAAACATCCTGTATACTCTTTTTTATAGCATATCCGGTCCCAGGTATATTTTGACTTAATGCACGGATTTCACATAAAAAAATAAAACCTGCATTGTCCTATTGCTAAAGTTAAAATTTTTATTTTAATAAAAGAAATTGCTAAATTCTTATTTTGAAGAACAAAATCTACAGTATAAAATTTATGGAAAAAAAAGATTCTTTTTTAAAACTATTTTAACAACTTTACCACCTTATAGTTTAAACAGAGACAAAAGTGCGTAAGAATCTTTTTGCTTGATGTCGTCCAAGAAAGACGTCTCTGAATTTTGTTGCAATGGTAAAATATCACTTTGTTTAAGTATTTTTTCACCCCATGTAATATTGGATACTTGTGTTTTTAAGAGGTTACTCAGTACTCAAATACAGGCGCCCAAAGACCTTGATATAAAACAAGTTTTAAATTATCGCATTTTTATCTATACAAGAAACGACTTTGGTCATATGATTTTTTTAAGTAAGTACAATTAAAAATAACATGATTATTATTCAATAAACATAATTATTAATAAGTTGACTACAAACTCTTAAAATTATTTTTTAACCCATAAAAAAATTAATTAAAAAGTATATGTTGTAAACAGTTAACTTTTATTTTTATTGATAACGCAATCATAATTATTAAATGTATATTTATTAGTTGTTAATACAAACCTTTTTCTAAAATCTATTCAATCCTACATACGAAACTGGCTCTAGAAAACTGGCATAATAAAATAAAAACATAAGCGGAATAACCTAAATCATGTGTTTCGGCGCGTGTCGGCGTCGAAAGTGCGCGGCGTCGGCGCCGGTGTGGCAACGTCGCTGGCGGCGCGGCAACGACTGACGCGCACCGTGTGGCATAAGGCACACGGAAAGGAGCCCCCATCATATATACTATACTGTCTATTATAGGCGCCCGCACCTATCTTCTACGAGGCACGATCTAAAAAGGTGGTTGATAAATATAATAATAATAGTTATTTCTATACCTGTTTTTACAGTTTGAAAGCTTTCTTGCAATTTTCTATAATATTTATTGCAGTTTGAATTTAGCTGCAATTTGGTTTGATAAAAAATTTACCTACCTACTAAAATATAAGACATTTTTTTTTAATTTGTAAGAATAAAATCAGTGTATATGGGTCAATAAACTTTTTCGTCCCAGTTTTAAAATTTTTATATTTTTAAGAACTTTTTTGTAATATTTATTTATTTTAAATGATAGGTCATTACTTCATTACTTGTAATCTGCAATAAGATGAGCACTTTAAACAGTTTCAACAATAAAACCCGAAAAATCCAAATTAGGTATGTCTCATCAAAAAAATTGGAACCCAAAACAACCAGAATTTAAAAGCAGGGTCACTACCAAACGAGCTAACAAACTTGTCAATCATTTAGCCATACTACTATATCCTACGGACAACAGTTATCCAAGTGACTGATTTTTTAAGAGACTGGTTGTCCGAAGGACATTTTTAAAATTTTATGAACTTTAAACTGTCAGATAGAACATGGTTATTTTTTGTTTTTTATGCTTTCAGTAAAATTTAGATCAAATTCGTTTCAAAACACCATATTTAATTTTTAATTTCATATTAAAGTTGCCATAGCTTTGGTGCTCAGCTTGTGGTAATAAGTTAACAATTTGAGCCTAGTGTGTAATCAAAATTTGGCGCCCAACGTATTGACTCACCAATTCGCGACCAATATGTGTAGTCAGGGCCGTTCTTGACGGGGGTGCAGCAGGTGCAATTGCACGGGGCATTTTGGCAAATAAAGGCCTTATTTGAGGGATTTTGGCAAAGAAAGGCTTATTTTTGCAAATGTTTGCACCAGTGGGGGCAGCATTAAAAAAGTGGGAACCTTTTTTTTGTTTTTCAAAAATGTTTTAATCTGTGGGGTAGCATTTTTCTTTCTGCACGGGTGACAAAAACCCAAGAATGGCACTGTGTGGTGTTTAATCTTACTTTGGTGCACCACATGGGGCATTTAGTTAACAATTGGTACCCAACGTAGGGTATTAAATTAAAAATAAACAGATAGTAAGGGGTATTAAACCAATAGTTAAAGTTTTACTTTAGCATGAAGTTCTTTTTGTCGATAATGGAGGTCCATAAAGACGCCTAACAAGATCTTCCTAATTATTCAATAATAATATTTTTAAGCGTTTTTGCTTGTTAATTGAAGTTTTGCAAAATGTGTATTATATCTTGCGATTTTAAACTAATTATTTGTATTTTGTACCTAACGTATTTACGAAACTTTTTGCCCTCTTTCCTTCTTTTAAGTCGTCCCTTTTTTTTCTTGCATTTGCTTTCTTATTTATTTATTTTTATTAACTTAATATTTTTTATTAATGGCAATAAAGATTCAGAAAAATGAATCTATAGTAACAAAGTTTTATTGTGGATTTGGATAGTTTCCAAGGTATATTTATTACAAAAAAATACAAAAATGTTGGGTCTATTAAAACTTAAGCAACGCAGTGAACGTGAAGTTTATAGTTGAAAATACAGGGTGTTCGCTAATTAATGGTTCGCTCAATTTAAAAATCTATTTTAAATTTATCCGCAAAATTATAGGGAAATTTACGGTAACTTGATCTTTTGGATTAGTTGATATTTTGTTTACTGATTCATTGCATAAATTTATATTCAAATAAATTAACTGTAAAAAGTGTAAAACAGGCGTCTATTACTTTTTTGAAAAATGTATGTAATGTTATTTTTTTTTAACGGTCGTAGACATGTGGGCCGCCAGGATGACTTTGAGGGGGTGCCAAAAGCAAAAAATTTGATAAGCAAAACAAGTCTTCACCTTACAAAACGGACTTTTTCATTTCCTTTTAAATTTTAATCCGAATAAAGCCAGGGGGTGCAAGTGCACCCCATTGCACCCCTACCGCCCATGGTCGTTGAAATATACCTTTTAATGAACCTCTCGATTGTCCTACCAGTTTGGTAAAATTCTTTTTCCTGTTTTAAATGCGAAGTATGTTACGAATATAAGTTATTGATTTAAACATACACATATTTACATATTGGTTCTTTTAAGTGTGCAAAACATGGAAATCTTTTATATTTGCAATTTGTCAGAAAATTTTATATTTAATAAAAGTTTGTGCAAGATCTTAAACAGCATTAGAAGTTGTTAAATTTATTTAAAAAAGGTAAAAAAACAAATACTGCTTAGGAATAGACTCCTTTTTTTCTAATAAAACCAAAAAATAAATTAATTAATAAAAGTTACTTAAAATAAAAAGTTATGTTCAAGTACCAAGTCATGGCCTTGTATTTCGATTTTTATTTTTATTTTTATTTTGTTTGAAAAAATTTTTCATTATTCTGATTTAACAATTTTTTAAAGCAGTTACAACCAACTTACTTCTGACCAGAGTTAATCAAATAAAAGGAAAGTAAAATTTTACTGGATTTATATTTTTTTATCTAACTGCTGACTTCAAGTTTGTTGCAAGGAAGTGGCGATGCCAGGGGGCCAGGGGTGGCCCCTCGTAAAAACTGCCTGTCCACCCCTTTAAGATAGGAGGTAATAGGGAATAAAAAGGAAGTATCTAAAAAAAAGCAATGTGAAGAGAAGGTAAAGGCATTTTTTGCTCCTCAAAATAACTAGGGGAGAAGGAATGTGGACTAAGGTTCTTAAACTATGCAGGGGCGTAGTTTCCGATGTGTTAATGTTACGGGGCCCCGGACTACAGGGGCCGCCAAACGTGTGTAAGCAAAAAGATAGGAGCTGGAAAACTGTCGTCTAATTTGGGAAAGTGATGTCTTTTTTGCAATGCTGAAATAAGGAAACCAATGTTCTTTGGGAAGTGTAGACCTTTTTTTTATTTGGACCCCCAACTCATGATGATACAGTGCCCCTCAAGCCACGCTACGCCACTGAAACTAGGGGATCTTTTTTTTTTTTTAATGTTTGTCGAAATTTGTTTGCCCCCCCTAAAAATTCGGCCACCCTTAAAGAAAAAAACCTGGCGTCGCCACTATTTGCCAGTATATTTTAATAGGACCCTGAAATTTACAAATATGCTTTTAAATAAGGCATATACTATAAATATTTAATAAGGCATATACAGGTGTGGAAAATCTTCATTCGCCCTTTGCAATTCCCCAAGTGGAAAAGAGAGTATTTCTGAATATACTGAATCACATAAGTTCGACTGAAACAGACGATGCGATGTTGTCGATGCACAAATTTTTCCCCGTTCTCTTTGCTTACATCCAAACGTACTCCCCTATTAGGACACTGGTGCCGACGGTTTTCGTTTTGCGTATCAAGAACTTGCAGCGTTCGGGTATTGAACAGTGTTGCCAGAGACTTTTTCGGGGATTTTTGATGACAAGGTAAAACGGGATTTTTAAAGTAAAAACGGGGATTTTTAACGATTTGGAAGGTAGTATAAAAACATTTTTAAAGGTACGTTTTGATCTTACTTTTATTGCATGATATTTACGTCAGATAAAAATTCTGACTAGTGTAAACAATCAAAAATTTATATCAGACAACATTTTTGACCGTGTACACAGCTAGAATTTCTATCTGACATAAATATCATAAAATTAATGTCAGTTGTAAACAAATCATTACTTTTACTTACTTTTTACTTAAAATTCTCGATTTTTACGTAAACCTTTTTTTTGGTTGTCAATTTCTTTGGCGTAGAAAATACATTTTTTGACTATTAAAAGGCGGCCCTCAAATGTGGCTTTAAATCACAGGGATTTTTTCTAAAGTATCCCAAAAAAGTGATTTTTTGGAACCACGCGGGGGATTTTTATCGTAACCCACCTGGCCACACTGATGGTATTCAGTAGCATGGTGAAAGTTAGAAGCATAATTCTTTTTGCCATTTGGGTTTTAACAAAAAAAAGAAGTAAATTTAAATAAAATATTCTCTAAAAAAATAAAAGAACATAAAAGTATTTCTAACGGAAATGTTTATACAATGTGGAAACTCTTTTTAAAATCTTATTATTATGGTTCTGAAAGAGACCACAATTTTTAGCAAGACAATATTTCAATTTATTAAATTCGGTTCTCTTTGGTTTTCAAGCATTTGAGGTGATATGCTACCGGGTGGTGCAAGGCACCAGGGCGCAATACTGCGGGACGGAAATTTTTAAAAAGGGCGGAAATGCAGCAGTATCACAGACTTGTCGTTTCTTAGTTAATGGAGGTGCAAGTGGCACCTCATCATTACACATGCACTTCCTACAATTTCGTTAACAGCCGATGGTTTCAAACTTTTATAATAATTTCAAAAGTTGTACTTTTCGCTGGTACAAGACCAAACCTATAATGCAAACCTCCTAATTATTTCTTCTGCTAAATTACCAGCATAGTACTACTTAATAATTTGAACTTTTTGTCAACGATATTGACCAAAACTTAAAAAAAATCTAAATTAAGCAGGATCAGCAGCAGTTTGCAACACAGCAAACGACTTGCCAGTAAAAATAAATTTTAAAGGATTCTAGTCGACCCGACTCCGAAAAAAATCTGTCCCCAAACCTAGTTCAAAAAGCCCTAAATTGATATTTTTATGTTTCCTGAAAGTCCTTAAATTTTAAAAATTAAATGTACATTATACAATTACATTCTTAAATCACAAAAATAAAGTAAAAAGGTTTAATAACATTTTTATTACTATTATTATTTTAATTTTACCCCGAAAGTTAAGGCAAGTCGGCAACCCTGTACTCGACATCTACGTACCGCAGACGCTCTCGTCTGGATTTCGTCTCCTGCTACGGCACAAAGAGTGGGGCTGTAATTACAGTGGGCGGAAACATATTGCCGAAGAGAAGGGAGATTACTAAATCACATGAGTTCGACTGAAACAGAATGAGGTGTTTCCCCGCCCGTTCCCCTTGCTTTCTCCCCCACCACTGCGCCAACGCGCTCGCTTTGTTTATGGCTGATCGAGCTCGAGCACGCAGTTGCTTCTTTGCACGCATGGAGGATGTTACTGCTTCACATATTTTGATAAAAAATTTTACGTAACTATTAAATATTTTGGTATTTGATGAATTTATTGCTTTAAATGCATCAAATACTGCCATTTTTAAGAGCTTCTTTTTGCCGTTTGGGGCTAAACAAAATTAAAAGCAATTCCGAAAGAAAGAATAAACAAATAATTTTGAAAATAAAAATATAATTCTAAAAAAAAATTAAAGAACATAAAAGTATTTCTAAAAAATTTCTTATAAAAACTTTAATACTTTTTAAAATCTTAGTTTATAAGGTTCTCAAAGAGACCACCATTTTGTGCAAGACAATATCCCAACCTGTTATAGAATTCGGTTCTTGTGTTTTCAAGTATTTCAGGTGTTATTCCTATAAGAACCTGACTAATTTTTTGGCGGAGCTCATCTAAGTCATTTGCACGTTCATGACGATGCCTATAAATTTGTTGCTTAACATGTCCCCAAAGAAAAAAATCATTTGGTGCCAGATCTGGTGATCTAGGAGGCCATTTTATGGTACCTCTTCCGCTGATTATACGATTTGGAAACGTGACTCCCAAAAATTGTTGAACTTCCCTGGCGTTATGAGCCGGACAACCATCCTGTTGATACCAAATATCTTCAAAATTGACATTGAGAGCCTGAACAGCTGGAATAACCTGATTTCTCAAAAGATTGAAGTATTTGTTGGCATTTAAATTTCCCTCAATAATAATTAATAGTTTAAAAAAACTAAAAAAACACGCTTTTATATGCAACCTAACTAAAAATTAAAAAATAATTTTTCATTAAAAAAAATATTTTCACTTCATAGTAAAAAGCGTGGGGTGCTTAATATATTAAATGTTATAATTATTATATTTGCCAATATCTATGATGGAAAAGTTATGAAAAAATAGTAAAATGCACCCCACGCTTTTTACTATGAAGTGAAAATATTTTTTAATGAAAAATTAATTTTTAACTTTTAGTTCGGTTGCATATAAAAGCGTGTTTTTTAGTTTTTTAAACTATTAATTATTTTTCATTTTTAGTTCGTTATATTGCACAAAATTCTTAATATAACAGTAAATTAGAACATACTATTTAATTAAGCAGCAAAAGAAAATAACCAGCCCCCTATGAAATGACAATGGTAAGCAAATTTTAAAATTTGCAAAAGATTACAACTCACTAAAAAATTTCTTCTTCATTAAGTAGCAAAGTTTCAAATTTTGCCAACAGATGGCAATCCAGGCAATGTTTGGACCGTTGCCAACATTTTGCAATCCACTAAAAAATTTCTTCTTCATTTAATAGCAAAGTTTGAAAATTTTCCAACAGATGGCATCCTAGGTGTTGTTTTTATAATATAATGGAATTTTTTCTGGCGATTAAAAAAAAGATAAAGGGATACTGTTTGCAGATTATTGCATTGTCATGGGTCCTTAATACGTGTGCAAAGTTTCAAAGAAATCGAATAGCTGGAAGTTGGTTAAAATTAGGCTCAAAGATTCCGTTACATAGGCAGCCAGATAGATAGTTACAACCCAAGTTAATAAAAGCGTGTTAAAAAAAGGGGCCAATAATATTATCGCCCAAAATGCCAGCCCACACGTTGACCTTTTGAGGGTATTGTGTTCTGAGAGGGATAGTGATGTGCTTGTTTTCTATCGAGTAACCTACAGCGATAGAAGGGTTGTGATGACCATGCAAGGGAAATGATGATTCATCAGTAAAGAGAATATTTTTGATAAATGTGTCATTAGCATTGGCCCTCTCCATCATATCCTCACAAAACACCATACGTTTTTCATAGTCTTCAGGAAAAACCTCTTGACTAGATTGCAATTTATAGCAATGGTATTTGTTTCGTTTCAGAATATTCCTAACTGTTCGAGATTCAATATCAAGTTCTTCAGAAATTTTGGTACTATTACAAGGAAAATTAATTTCGGCTAAACTGCAAACAGCAGTCTCACGGACTTGCCGTTCCTCGGTTAATGGAGGTGCAGGCGGCACCTCATCATTACACATGCATTTCCTACAATTTTGTAAACAGCCGCTGGTTTCAAACTTACTTATAATTTTTAAAATTGTACTTTTAACAGGCACAGGACCTCCTTCAAATAAAAATGCAAATCTCCCGATTATTTCTTCTGCTGAATTACCGGCATAGTACCACTTAATAATTTGAACTCTTTGTTCAACGGTATAAACCAACATTTTAAAAAGAAAGCGCCGTAGTTTATAGTTTGCGGTACCCCAAACAGCTTGCAAATGAGCTCTGTCCAACGCTCGGACCCGGCGACGGCACGTTGATGTGCCCCACTACTGCAGGAAAGTGGGCGTATACATACATATGGCATCATTGCATTTGAAAAATCGGGGAATATCTTATTTTCCGTTACTTTCTATCTTAAGGCAAGATCGCTTTCTCTTTTTCCACTTGTTAATCCCAATGGTTCGATAACGATTTTCAGACCTGTATATATATATATATATATATATATATATATATATATATATATATATATATATTTTTATTTACCGTACAAAAAGTTTGTTTTAAATTTTTCTTAAAAGTGTAGAAACCGGTCATTTGAAATTAAAAAAATAAAAAACAGGGAGTGATTTCTTATTTTTTTATAAAAAGAGTTCCTGTGGACATTTATATGAACTTGCTTCGTTTCTGAGATACAGGGCGTTAAAGTTTTTAAAAAGTCGGTGTTTTTTAAATATCCAAGTAATGCTATAACGTCTTTGGATAAAATTTGAGTAAAAGCCATTTAATGTAATAAGGCATTTGTAAATCTCTACTTAGATTAAGGTTATGTGGCCTAGTTGCATCTTATTTTGCACCAAAGCCAATATTATTAAGGAAAAAAAATACGCCACTAACTTTTATGAATTTTCTTTATTTTTTTCAGATTAAGTAATTAAAATTGCAACTTTTTAGTGGCTTATATTTTCTCCGTATCTCGCTTTGTTTTTCAGAAAAGAACTAAAACCACTTTAAGTGATAATAAAAATTATCCATAAATGGCATACAATATAATACAAAATTAAAAAAAAACAATTTTGACCTGACCTTGAGAAATAAGAAAAATTACGGTTGCCAACAACATTCACTACTGCTCATTTATTTATTTATTTTAAGGCAAATATTTGTTTATTTTTATTTTTACTTTTTACCTACTATGGGTACTTTTTAAAATAAATTGAAGTGGCTATATTTTTTTTCAAAAACTAAGCTAAATACAAAAAAAAGGTAGGTTCCTTTTCAAACTTAATCTTACCTCGCTTAAGACACCCACGGCACGTTAGTATTTAGGCTTTTAGCCTTCGTGAATTGACCAAGGATAAACAAAAGGTAAGTGACTATTTTAATTCCTTAATCTAAAAAAAATATAAAAACTTTGTTTAAAGTCAGTATCGTACTTTTGTTCTTGATAATATTGACGTGCCCACTGAGACGATACCGGATCCAATAATCTTAATATAGGTAGAGCTTTACAAGCGCTTTATAACATTCCTAAGTGTACCAAATTTTATCAAAATCGGTTAAAGGGTTATATTTAAAAAATATCAACTTTTTTAATCTTTTACTCCTCTATCTCAAAAATAAAGCCAGTCAGGGCACATGTTTACAGGAACTTTCTTTATAAAAATACATGAGTAATCACCCTCTTAAGTTTTGTACTGTAGTTAGAAAACACCCTGTATACGAGGTGATTCTTAATCTATACACATAAACTTAAGAAATTATTGCTATAAGAACAAACAACTACTACTAATAATAATAAAAAAAAATACCAAAATATTTCTAGTTAATAAGATAATTAAGTGTTGTTAATTGAATAAAAAAATTAAAACAAATAATATATAGTAAAGTATTTTTTGTTTTAGAAATTATTTAGTATATTTTTTACACAGCTTTGTGCAATTAATTGGCTAATTTTTTCGTTCTTTAATAAAAATAAATAACAAGTCATGATAATGTGTGGCATTAGTAATAGTAGATTCACTCTTTTTCAGTTGTGATCTTATTTTTATGTGATTAGAATTAGAATTAGGGCTTATAGTGATTATGCCATATATTTTTTTTTAAATAAAGGACTTATTGTAATAACATGATAAACCACAAACACAAGAAACGAAGAACCACCCTGTATGTTTAAAAAAAAAAATCGGGATCATAAAACAATTTTATTAGCAAATAATTACATTTACATATATAAACGTATAAACCTGTAGATTCTTTACATATGTTTTATAAAAATATTATCTAATAAATGTAATCTATATTACAAAATATACAAGTATGTTTAACGGGGTATAAATCATATTGTTACTGGTCATGAAAAATGTTCTAATTATATTTATTATTATATTTTTATTATTGTAAATACAGGGTATAATTTAATTGATGGCTTAAAATGTAGGGTATGATTTCTTAGCTTATTTTAGGAAGAAAAGTTCATATAAACATATGTCTTTAACCTCTTAACTTTTGTGATACAGGGTTTTAAGATTTAAAAAAAAATCTATTTTTTTAAATATCCCAACTATTCTTTACCCAATTTTGATTTAATTTGGCAATATTGTTAACGACATTAAGGGGATAATTTATCTCTAACCTTATTAAATTTATTAAGTCCAGTGGCGTCTCGAGAGGCAACTGAAGGAATATTTCCACCAAGAAACGGTACGCCACTGACTGTGTAAATATGTGTACATTTTTGTGCTTTTTTTAGATTAAGCAAATTAACATACTGCTTTTATGTCTCCTAATTTTTTTCGTATTTTGTTTAATTTAAGAGAAAAAAATAAATTCACCTAATTACCTATTTTTTCAAAGAAGCATTGCAGGATCTTTTTTTTAATAAGATTTAAAATTTTTATTAGCAATTATGTAAAAAAATATTAAATACTTATTTAAATAAGGTTTATATCCAGTCTAACAGTCTTTACTAAAATAAGGGTTTTCGAAATATATATATTTTTTAAAAAATTTAATCACCCTCTATCCTAAAACATAAGACGTTTAGGACATATGTTCATGAACTTTTCTTCCTACAATAAGCTAAGGAATTGTACGCTGTATTTTTAGCCATCAATATAATTACATCCTGTATTATTTTACAACAGACCACTCTAACGATTCTTGACAAAATAATGACGGTTAATTTTTTAATAAATCGAGCTAGACGGATAAATTAATATTTTAAATCGTTAGAACATTGGTTCAGCCACAAATTATAAATACTAGATGTGTGTATAATTTACAATAATTATATATAAAATGACATTTTATAAGTAATCTAGATAACGACTTTTCTTTACCATTTCTTGTTCAACCATAGTAAATCGATTTACAGCTCCTGCTTTAACCTAAGAAAACTGGTCAAAATAATTAAATTTTAAGATATATTTTTTTATACTACATTGATTGTACTTCAAACGGAACCCAACAACTTTGGAGTAAAATTTACCCTTTTTGTGACGTCACCAAATTACGTGATCCCAATGTTTTAATTTTTGTAAGGTCTTGCCATAAAATACCGGGTGGTGCGTGGCCGAGTGGAACATAGATAATCCTATTTAAATTTTAAGGGGGTTAATTATTGCGTTCCCTTTTACAAAAAAAAATGTATGATAATTTTACGAAGAGACCAATAAGTTTAAGTTTAAAAATAATAATATTGTTATCTTGAATTATTTAATTAAATGTAATTACAAAATTACCAAATTTTCGGTTCAGGTTAAACCAAACGGGCGCAGGTAGATTGATGAATCGAAAAAAACATTTCTTGTATTCGGCGATACTTAAGATTTGACAAAGCTTTATGGTCTAAGATCGGGATAGCAAGCGACCTTCACTCAGCTGTTTACCAGATAAAAAGTTTTAATTTTATATTAAAAATAGTATTTAAACAAAGACAGTGTTATGAGGTTGCCTAAAAAAATATGTTAGTTTTAAAAATTTTAAGTGACTCTGTATAATGTTAATTTTTTTTATTGTACATGACAGTACTAATATATTAGTACAATTGTTTTTAAAATTTTTTAAATAAAGCTGTGGAAAATTTTTACATTTTAAATTTTAAAAATATATGTTTTAATAAATATCATACGTACATATTTAAAAATATAGGGTTTGTCATTATACAAGGTATGTCAAAAATGTGAAGAATATTTTTCAAATTAAATATAACCTTGACCTAATTTTTTAGGCAACCCCATGGCGAGACCATTGTTTAAATACAATCTTTAATATAAAACAGTTTTTATCCGGTAAACAGATGGGTGAAGGTCGCCTCCTATTCGGAATGACAAATTGTTTGCTGGTGGCTGCTGTATGTTTTTTAATCACATTTACTTTTGTCAGATTATTAATTGGTCTCTTCCAAAAGTTATTTTATATTTTTGCTGTAAAGTGTACGGGGAGCCGATAACACTGGTCTGCAAAATAAAAAAATTTGCTTTTTCAAGTTATTACACACGATTTTTATAGAGTTGATACTTCTAAATAAAGATTTCTAATCAAATTAAAAAAATGTATCACGTCCAGTTTTGGTGTTATATTTTTTAAAGCGCATTTTTAGCTTTAAATTTACATCTTAAATTTATTAACTGAAAAATTAAAAACATATTTCGTCTCAAGACCTAAAAATAAATTGAATGGTGTATAAGCTTCTTATTAGTTGCATTTTACTTCGTAGTTTTCTTTGTTTTATATTTTTTTAAATGTTTTACGGCAAATCAACCAACAACAATCTGCAAGTATTGCTTCTTAACATTTCTCGTTTTATTGCTTCTCTATTATGAAATATTACAATATGTTTTGATTAAACCTTTAACCATGATCATCTAATACTGCATCCAGATTAGCAAAAAATCAAATGAAGAAAAAATAATAACTGAGTCAGAAAAGATTGTTGTTAAGCTAGTGGTACATGAAGATAAATTGGGGTATTTATAATATGGGTGCTTTTGATTTTGTAGAAACACCCTAGGTCGGTTAAATTTAATCCTCTTTCTACCAATTCGAACTATCACTAATTGTTGCAGACCAGTGTAATTAACCACCTTTAAATTTACATGGGATTTTCTATGTTCCACTCGGCGACGCATCACCTGCTTTGTATTTACCGGGCGTTTGATGGGTATGGAATTATTGCAGGATGCAGCCCCAAAGTCCATCGCAGCTTGTTTCTAAATTTCTTAGCTGAAGCTTAGTTTGGCATTAAGTATGTGACATTTCTGGCTTAGCTTTACTGTCCATCTATATTATAAATATAGTTACATATTATTGTAGCAAATGCATGTATTAAAAATTCTTCTTTGGCTACTTTCCAAATGGAAGTACTCCGGTTTGGTTCATACTCCAGAATTCTGTATACACCAATTCGCTACTAATAGGTATATTTATTATTTTCTAACATGAGGAGGGTGTAAGTTTTGTATTTTATTTTGGATATTGTTAATTGATATTAAGTCTTTCCAAGATATATAAACTTTTTGTATATATTTTTTTATTTTCAAAACGTTGTTACACTTGTCAGCAAAAGGTCAATCGGTATATGTTTCTTTAAAGCTGGTTTTACAATTTTCAAATTTCTTGTCAACTACGTTTGATCAAATATTTGAGATAATTTGTTTCAAGACGGAGGTGTTAATTAAAATAATTAATTGACAAACTTCTTTGAAGCAAAGTTGAAAACTGAGGGGGACAAAACAGCATATGTTATACAACCCCAAACCATCTTTAGGTTTTTCATAAAAAGCAAATCTTTTATTTACATAAGCACATTCCAAGGTTGTCCTAAATCTTTAAACAAACAATACGATAAAATTGAGGTTAAGTAGTTGCCAACAGTCAATTTTTAATCCATTAGGTTGGTAGTGTTGAATTAAATAATTAAAGAAAAATAGGACGTGTTTTAATCCTTCAAACAAAGTCGACAAGGCGACCTTGAATTTCTTTGATATCCGATTTGCTGTTTTACACTCTGTCAAATTTCTTCAAGGTTAACTTGGTCCAACTTATTTGCCAAGAAGTTTATAAGTATAAAACCAGCTTAAGACGATTTTATATGGGTCAGTCGATTCTGTGTACTTACCAAATCTACATATGGCCTAAGACCAGGACCAAATCTTGTCCTCTTTAAAATACAAAGAATTCTTTTTTTTATAATCTAAATTATATTCTAATGTTTTACTTCATCCTAGTATTTAAGGTAGGTAACTATTGCGAAACAATTTATTTGTATGCAAATTTAAATTTGGAGTTTAATTTTCTCCCGTTTACATAGACACCCAAAGAAAATAAAACTAATTTAATACTGGGATTACAAAATAATACTTAGTACTACCATAGCTAATCTAAGAACTAGGAACCAAAATAGGGCCAAGATGGCGTAGTGCAACACCATCAATTTATAGTATTTTATAGTGCCCTGGGGTACAGTATCCAGTGGATCTTTGAGGAGGTAAACTCGTGCACCTAAAATATAAACAAATTATAATTAATCACTTTTTTTTAACATAATGTTTTCTTAAATAATTATTTTAATAAGTAGACGTATATTATGTGGTTTGTGAGCGAGTTTGTGAGAGTCCAACTGGACAGGCTTCTAAATTCTTATTTTGTACTGTTTCTATATTCTTAGTGTGTATATTCTGTAAAAATCTTTTATTTCCCTCCCCCGCTTCTACTACAGCTCTATCTAAGATACCGTCAGTATATTAGTACTTAGACTTTTATCCTTCATGAAACGCAGTTGAATTATCAAAAAATATAAGACCAAAGCGAATTAGGTTGTAGCAATCCATATTTTGGTCCTTCGTACCGGATATCTAAAAGCGCTTACCTCTTGTATAAGTGTAAAAATACAGATCCCAATTGATTTTCTCAATATTAAATTCAAATTGCTCTCGATCCTGCTGTTTCATTCTTTTCCATAACGATTTTACATTGTCATTTTTAAATACCCACTCGTTCATTGTAAAGTATGCTAACACATCTGCAAATTTGTTAATTTTTGGTAACCTCTTATAAGCCTAAAAATACTTGTGATTTAGGGTGCCGTAAAAATATTTGGTATACAATATAACATAAGAGCATTAAGTAGCAATATACTTGTAGTATTGTGGTTTAGTGGTTAGATAAGAAAGTTGTAAACTAATTCTAACCTTAGTTTAAAGGTCGATTCTCACTATACATTTCGTTTATAAGGGAAGGCTTAGTGTCACGGGAGGTGTATGTGACGGGTATGGAAGAAAAAAAGGACGTGTAGTGAGAATTTACATTAAGTCAAAAGTGACTATACACTATGGTTGTCAGAGAATGGGAATAAAAGCCTATACTAAATACTTACATGGGTTTTTTCTTAAACATAACAATATAAAGTCAACTAAATAAGCTGGTATGGTATGCAAGAAAAAACTGCCAGCATGTGTTCATAGTAGTTTGATCTCATTTTAAACATGTGATGCCATATTACTTTTTCTGATGGTATTTGCTTACAGTGTTTCTGAGATAAATGATGAAAATCACCTAAAATTTAAAAATATACATAACTAAAATTACACGAAATAAACATAATAATAAATTTATTATAAAATGTAGACAATGTTTATATACAGAGAATTGGGAAGGGGTGAAACTCTTTCTAGGATAGTAAAAACATTTCAAATTCATCAAGTTACCGGACTGTCATAAAGTGGATGATAAAAAATTTCCATAAATCTTTACCGGTGACACAGTTATCAAATACTAATATTATAAAGAGGTAAAATTTACAACTTTGTTTGTTTTTCTGTTTGTTTGTAGCTGCTAATCTTCTGAAATACTGAACCGATTATGAAAATTCTTTTACAATCAGAAAGCTACACTATTTTGGAGTGGTATAGGCTATATTTTATTTTAATTAAACAAATTTCAGAGAAAAATATTGGCATATGCATGTCAAGTCAGCGGAAATATACATATAATAATGGCTCTAAATGACTTCCATAACTAAACGGTGGTTCAGTGGTACAATAATATGCCACGCGGGCGACCCGAGTTCAATTCCCGGTCAATGCAGATTTTTTTATAAACATAGTGTGACGGGTCGGCTAGTCAAATATGAACGTAGTGTTGCAGAGCCAAGGGGCCTTAATGCCAAAATAAAAAAATCCTGAAATTTAAACAACTTATCCAACAATGTAATGCTGGGTAACTTCAACTTTGTATAGATGGGCCCATATTTAATTCATTCTAAAAGCGATGCCGCCAAGTACACAAAAGAATGATAAAGTAAACAAACCTTTACGAATGTACATAGCCTCAGACAGAGCCTGATTTCATATTTTTAGATAAATAATTTAAAAAAATGCTAAAACACGTATCACCTACTTACAAAACATTCTCTTATTTCGCCTCTGCCTACTATAAAACCGGTGGCACGTGGCGTGGTACTAGAAACTCGTCGGGTTAAATATTTTTTG
This sequence comes from Listronotus bonariensis, assembly GCA_014170235.1. NCBI lineage: Eukaryota > Metazoa > Arthropoda > Insecta > Coleoptera > Curculionidae > Listronotus > Listronotus bonariensis. Next base: position 130,535 of record JACEGR010001537.1, on the reverse strand, counting down.
CTGCAATAAATCATTCTTTACAAAAGGGTTTCTTTACTTTACCATTTTTTGTGTACTTGGCGGCATCGCTTTCAGAATGAATTAAATTTGGACCCATCTTTACCACGATTGCAATCGCTAGGGTGAAACTGGTACTGTGATTTAAAAGTAAAATATTGGGGCTGCCACACGGAACATAAAGATTAATAAATAAATTAAATTTATATTTTGGCCGTTAGATCACGATCAATTTAAAAGAAGTAATTTCAGATGTCAAAGTGGGTTTTTACATTTTGTAAATGTATTTTCTGGGCACCGTGTAAAAACCTTTAAAAAATATACAGTGTGTCCACGGATTGACTCCCAAAGAGAAAAACTTTTTATTTGGAAGTTTTTCGGAAAATTTTATTCTTCATAAAAACTCCTGCTTGTACTCAAACCTCCCGGGGACATGTTATTTTGAAAGATTTATATACCGGGTGTTCACAATTTGGGAAAATATGAAAAAATTAAGAATAAAGCAACTTTAGGCGGGAAGATACTATAAAAAGTAATAAGTAAAAGTTGTTGGGTTTGAAAAGTTATGCACCGATGCAAAATTTTGACGTAAGGCCTAAATGTACAGGGTCGGGCAAAAAATTGTACGCTTTATGAAATAGCATTCCCTGTAATTAACTTATTTTTTCTAATAAATAAAAATTCTATTTGTGAACAAAATTGCTTTGTAGAATTTATGTAATATACGAGGAATTTTCAAGAACTGAAAAGAATTATTATAAGAAAATATTCTGGTGAATTGATATTATCACTTTTTTAAAAATGCATTAAGATGTATACAAGAAAATCAATGCCTTATATTAAATTTATTAGGAAACGAATACGGAATAAAAATTATGTTAACCTAATATAAATAAAAAAAGAAAGTTATCAACAAAAAAAACTATTCAAAGGTTTCTCCACCAACTTCCTCGCATAGTTGAGCTTTTTCAATGAAAGCTCTATAAGCGTTTCGTATCTCTCGCAATGGGATACCTTGAATTGCTTCTCTAATTCTGTTTTTCAAAATAGTGAGATCTGGTTCCAAATGACTAGCATACACTTTTGGGTAAGGTAGCCCCATAGGTAAAAGTCCATTATTGTGAGGTCGGGACTCCTTGGCGGCCAAGGTATTGGTCCGTATCGTCCAATCCAGCGCTCGGGAAAATGCCGGTTCAACCATTCCCTCACAATTGCTGTAGAATGTGCGGGGTGACCATCTTGTTGAAAATATGCAGTTTGCCTATGAACAAGGTTTAAACGATCCAAGAAAAATGTGTCTAGCATTTCCAAATAATTATGTTGGTTCATGTTTCCTTCAAAAAGTACCGCCCAATTATTCCGTTGTACGTAATCGCACACCAAACGTTGACCTTCTTGGAATACTGTCTTCTGCAGTGAATTCGAAAATGGGGATTGTCCGTGGACCAGTAACGTACGTTCTGAGAACTAGCCACTCCGTTAGTTGAGAAGGTAGCTTCATCAGAAAAAATAATATTATGAAAAAAGCTTCTATTTTCCAAGTATTTCTCACCAATCCATAAACAAAAATCAAGTCTTTTGCATCATCATTTGGTTCTAATGTATGAACAAATTTTGGCTTATAAGCCCTAACCTTATTACCTTTAAAAATTACTTGCAAATAGGATTTACTAACATTCCCAATCTGTGTAGCTCGGGTCCTTAGCGATGTTTTTGGGAAACGTCTGACAGAATCCAGTGCAATAGCTGCCATAGCATTTTCTTCTTCCGTAACAGCAGATTTCTTCTTTTTTAATATTTAAAACGATTCCAGTCCTTCTAAATTTCGAAACAACGGATTTAACTGTTTTATGGTCTATGGTAAGATTTGGCCATTTCTCGTTAAATTTTCTTTTTACGTACAAGTAAGAAGTGTTTTCTCCTAAACCATAACATTGGACAATAAACACTTTTTGTTCTAATGTTAGCATTTTGTTGTTCTTCTATCGATGTCACAAACTTAATAATATGACATTGACAATAATATAATTTCATTTGCGAGGAAACCATAGCTACTCTTTCCAGTTTCTATCGTAATAATAAAGGCAATTATCGGTTTTCAACCATCCCTCTTATAATAAAAACTTAATAAATTAATTAAATCCATAAACTAATTTTGCTCACAAACAAGAATTCATTTGTGCAGAAAAAAATTATTTACGGAAAATCCTGTTTCACAAAGCGTACAATTTTTTGCCCGACCCTGTACATTTAGGCCTTACGTCAAAATTTTGCATCGATGCATAACTTTTTAAACCCAACAACTTTTACTCATTACTTTTTATAGTATCTTCCCGCCTAAAGTTGCTTTATTCTTAATTTTTTCATATTTTCCCAAATTGTGAACACCCGGTATATAAATCTTTCAAAATAACATGTCCCCGGGAGGTTTGAGCACAAGCAGGAGTTTTTATGAAGAATAAAATTTTTCGAAAAACTTCCAAATAAAAAGTTTTTTCTCTTTGGGAGTCAATCCGTGGACACACTGTATAATATTACCAATAAGCTTAGCATAAGCTTTTTAATTTATAATTATCTTTTAAAATTTCGTAAACGATCTAGTTGATTTTTTTGTGCCATGTTACGGGCAAGCTCCTATTTAATATATCGTTTTTTTGTTGTTAAATTTTTATTGTCTAAGAATATGTCCAAAATAAAGATATTATTTTATAATATATTAAAACCTTAAGTTTTATACATATATTATGAAAAGCCATTCTGCTCTTGCAATAATATAAAAAAATTAAGATTACTTTTAAAAAAATAACTTAGTAATAACATATTTATTATAAAATAATTATTTTCATATAGGAAATATAAAGAATTAAAAAACTTGCAGAAAAGGTTGCAACCCCTAAAAATAGGTTCAAGGACTTTCGGTCGAAATTATTTTATAATATTCTAATCATAAAATAAGTTCTTAGCAAGGCTGCCAGATGTGAACTGATCTACTGAACGCGCCAGTGTTTTAATTTTTTATATACCCAAAATGGAAATAATTATTTTATAATAAATAATTCATTATTTTTTTTAATCATCCTAATTTTAATTATATTATTGTAAGAGCAGAATAGCTGTTCATACTAAATGTATAAAAAGTTAAGGTTTCTTAAAATATTTAACAAATATCTGTATTCTGGAGAAAAGCCAAATAATAATTGGTTTAAAGTTAGATTGCCAGAAAACAAATAAAGTATAAAAGACCCATATTGTTTTTTTACAAACGTCAAACAATTTTAATTCCATCTAAAATTATATTATGTTTTAATTTTAATTTGAGAAGCAAAACGAACAAAAAAATATATATATATATATATATATATATATATATATATATATATATTTTAATATTTACAATTAATATTTTAATATCAATTAACTTACTCCATGTTAGAGGATTGTCTGGTGTACTAACATAATTATAAACGGGTATTTCTTTATCGAATTTTTCTTCCCTGCTGCCTTCAATTTGTGTCTGCTTATTGTCATTTAAGGTCCTGGAAAAGGAAGTTATTGTAGTCGTACTAAGGCTTGTGATAAGCTTTCGTTGACTGAGTTTAAAATTGGAAAACATTAAAGGGAAGCTTTTACGGCCCTTGGTTAACTGAGGAATCTTGGTTCTTAAGTTTGAACAGAGCCAAATTAAAATCTTTACCGACGGTTCTCCATCGACTGCACGAGACATCTTCAGGGATCTTTACTCTGAGTGTTGCAATCTCGCAGAATAAAGATTCCTGAAGGTGCCTCAACCAATCGGCGAAACGTCGGAAAACGATTTTTATTTGGCGCGGTTCAAACCCAAGAATCAAGCTTCCTCATAAGAAAATATTTTAAACAAAAGGTGGTTTAATTATTTATATTTGGAAAAGCGGTTATAATTAAACATTAAAGTACTTTACCTTTACTATAGTCCCTATTATCTAAAAATTTTATAAGATGTATCTTTTTTATCCTTGACATAAGGTTTTGTCAAATTTCATATAGCGTTTTCAATGAAAAGTTTAACATTTTTGACCATAAAGTTTTTCAAATAAAAGGTGTGTAGGCTATAAAGCAAAGCATTGTAAAAAGTTATACCTACTTTCCTACTTATCTTTGATGATAATTTTTTTTATAAGTTTAAAAATAAAAGTACTGCCTCTTATATTTATTCCGCAAAGTTTTTTTCAGTTGTAGGTGTTAAGCCGCGTCCAGACTTGCAACCATTTGCCTTGTCGCTACACGCCGCATACCGCGCCACATAGCGCGGACGTTGACGTGGACGGAATTCACGTCGTTTCAAGGGCTTGGCGAATGATTCGCCGATGATTCAGAGCTTGTCGATTTTTTGGCGTCAAAGGAGCACGCAAACAGAGTAGCTTTCCAGTGACGAAAATCTTTGTGCCTCACGCTCCAGGGCTTGAAGCTCTTGAACTGCTATAAAAAGTTAGCCACTGGAACACATCCCTAGGCAAGGAAAGAGAGATAACTAAAAGGAATTTTAAAATTTCATTTTTTTAACCTTTCTTGGCTTTGTAATTATAATTTCTTTCAAATATCTAATTCCATTTCAAACAAATAATTTTTAACCATAAAAACAAATTTTTGACGTTCGGAGCACCAGGCACCAAAAGATGGGCTGGTGCATGAGGGACAAGGAGAAAGAAATACGGAGTGGTTAAGGATCATAACACTCTTAGTCACTGGAACGTCATAAAGTAGAACGAAATCCTCCGGAATTACTCGGAAGCGCTCTATATGCGTCACTGGAAAGCTACTCTGGTTGATTAGTTGGGACGAATGTTTGGCGAATTGTTGCAAGTGTGGACGCGGCCTAATGGTACTAAACAAAAAAAATTATAAAAGAGAGTAATACAATTGCACAAAATTCTACAATAATTATTTGTAGTAAAACAGACGCCCGCTGAACACTGTAGCAAATAAAAATTAAGTTATTTAGGAAACCTTTTGCAATAGCAAACCACTGAATGTTGTGCGAACATTGTTCCATAAGCAATTGTAAATTACAAAATGCATTATTATAACGGTTATTACAATTCAATGCTTTCTTTTTACTGTTCTTTAATTATACAGGGTCACTAAATGTTACCACAAAGTCCTTCGACCAAAATACGACAATCTAACCCAATTTTCCTTAGTCAAAAAGTTGTTCGTAAACAAGGTACAGGGTGTCAAAGTTTCTATTTTATTTCAGTTATTTTTATATATATATATATATATATATATATATATATATATATATATATATATATATATATATATATATATATATATATATATATATATATATATATATATATATATATATATATATATATAAAATTCAGTATTAAAAGATTTTTTAGGGCAGGAAATCGAAATATGCTAATGTTTTTGTTGTAAACTGTAGAGGGCGCCACCTGCAGTCCATTGATTAGGTTCAAAATATCGTAACTTTTTTTGCCGATATACCGATTATAATTTTAGTAAAGTACTTTTTTTTCCCATATTTTTTGCACCAACAAGGTATACCTGATAAGTATTGCTACGAGCAACCGTTTTTAATATTTTTTTATCTTTGCACAATCCACGAAGGCCGAAAGCCTAAATTCTAACGTACCGTGGGTGTCTTAAGCAAGGTAAGAGGAAGTTTGTTAACACGGGACTTAAAAACTTGAAGATCCTGGTGGGGGGAAGGAAAGACCTCCGCTGGCAGTAGGTTCCACAGTCTAGAAATTCTAGGGATAAAAGAAGGAACGAAATGGGAAGTTTGGGGTCTGTCCAATTGGACCGTATAGGAATGCATACGTGTGGCACCACGAGTTTCTCTGTTGGGAGCTGCAAGAGGAGGGACTATACTGGATAATTCGTTGGAGCAGAAGCCGTAAAAGTATCTATAAAAGAGCGATAGATCTCCCACAGCTCGACGATGGGCAAGAGAAGGAAGTCTTTGAGTATATTTATATTTCAGAATAAACATTTTACTTCATACAAAAGTTTGCCATTGCATTCATTCACACTTTATCTAGGCCACCTGGTAGTGTCCAAAAGGTCTATACAAAATGCTACCACAAGTTCTTTGGGCCAAAATACCACGATCTAATGCAATTTATCTTAGTCGAAAGGTTGCTGGTTTTCGAGATACAGGGTGTCAAATTTTCCAATTTATTTTTTTAACTAACACCCTGTATCTCCCAAATCAGCAACCAGCAAACTTTTGTATAAAATAAAAGGTTTAATTTAAAATATCTCAAAAACGATTGCTCCTAGCGATATTTATTAAGTATACCTTTTTGGAGCAAAAATATGGGAGAATAAAAATGATTTACTAAAATTTTAATATACCGAGATAAAAAAGTTTTGACACTTTAAACATAAGCAGTAGACTGCAGGTGGCTTCCTCTACATTTTACAACAAAAACATTAGCACAGTTTAATTCCCCACCCTCATAAACCTCTTAGTACTGAATTTTGTTAAAAAAATGTTTTATATCATATTTAAAAATAATTAAAATAACTAAAATAAAATAAAAACTTTGACACTCTGTATCTTGCGAACGATCAACTTTTTGACAAAGATAAATTGGGTTAGATCCTCGTATTTTGGTCCAAGGAATTTGTGGTAGCATTTGGTACAGACCTTTTAGATACACCCTGTACATTCAAACTTGTAGTAAACACTACACTGCACAAAAGTTAAGACTATAATTTTATAAAAAAAAATAAAAGGAGAAAACTCCTTACTGATAATAATTCTGCACTGCAAGGTTGCATCTGTCGAACACTGTCTGATCCGAATATACAAATTTTCACACTAGCCAAAGGTTTATCTTTCAGAGCTAATTGTGATAATCAACTGCAGACCGCTCCCTTAAGAAGTGGCAATGTCGAATAAACGTAGTAGCTTATTGTCCATCACGCCCTCTGTCAACATTGTGAAAAACCAAGTAAACCTTGGGCCGTAAAACTAGTATTTATCTCAAATATGCAAACTTTGCATATTATGATTTATCACTTTTTTACAGTTACTTTTATGGCTTTTGCGCTGAAGAATTGTCCAGTATAATTCCTTCACTCACAGTTCCCAACAGAGAGACTCGTGGTGCCGCACTCATGCATGCCTTTAAGTTCCCCCGAACAGGCCCCGAACTTTCCAGTTTGTTTGTTATTTTATTCCTAGAGTTTTTAGGATGTGAAACCCGCTGCCCGCGAAGGTTTTTCTTCCCCCACCCCAAATCTTCAAGTATTTAAGTCGCTTGTCAACAAATTTCCTCTTACCTTACTTAAGACAACCACGGTACGTTAGTATTTAGCCCCTTCGGCTTCGTGGAATGTCTAAAGATAAAAAATATGGTATGGTTTTAAACAGAAACTGTCAAATAAAACTACAATCGTTGTGCTGTAATTTTTCACCATGAAGCTGAATTTATAGATTGACATTTCCGTCACCGATCGCCGTTTGACGTTTCGGTTTCTGACATGGTTTTATGGAAACGTGAAAAGATAACATAAATTGACAAATGAAAAGTTGTTTTATTTTGTAACTGAAAATGTCAAACGGAAAACGGAAACAGAAACGTGAATCTATAAATTGCTCACACAATTTTTTTCGTGTGCTAAAACATTTTTTTTTTTAATTTTTGTTACTTACTTTATCGTTGCTACATCCCAAGCCACCGCTAAACAACTATTAATAACGTAATCCGCGGGTACCATTTCAGCCTTGTTTCTTTTTTACCATATAAACTTCTTAAAACTCCCACGGCGGCACCTAGCAGTACGCCTGTAGCACCATACACGTTGTCAATCCAACCTGATACTGGCTCTTTTACTGTAGCGATAACTAAAAATACCATTTATGTAATTTTTTCTATTTTAATTTAATGATGTTTGACTATTATTTTAATAAAAGTTTTTTCTCTTTCCTAAGGCCAACGGCGCACTAGCAACTTTTTAAGTCAAATTTTCATGCTAACCAAAATCGTCTCAGTGGTTTAAACCGTATTCGAAAATGACAATATAAATATGAGAATCAAAAAAATGTAGGTTTTTAAACCGTTGCGTCACAGCCGAATAAATTTTTAGGTTATGTCTATGATTTTTATTTTTTAGGGTTAATAAGTACTTTAGTTTACGCCCAATATAAACATTTTTTACTTGCCATGTAAAAAGTTTACAAGAAATGACCGAAACAACATTTTTAGTACGATGCATACGCCCGCCCGACAGAGATAGCTATATTGTTTTTAAACCATCGTCCGGAATGTATTCAAACACGGTTAAATGTGCGACGTACATGACGTCACCGTTTAGCAACAAAATGTAATGTTTTTAAAAGGTTTTGAACCGTATTTACAACAAAAAATGGCTTTAATTACGGCAACTAAAAAACACCTTTTAATCTATTTTAAAGGCGATTTAAACTTAAAACCGTTTTTTTTGTTTTTTAAAATAAAAGCAACAACTAATGCTGTCTCAGTAAAATGCATGTTAATAAAACAACATTCCCGTGAACAAGTGCCCGAAACACAAATGTATGAACCACTTTTTGGTTGAGCAAATTTTGGAATTTTTTAAAAATAAAATACTTTTGTATATTATATTATATCACCATTTGAAAGATATTTGAAAGAGCCACCACCACATTTAAGGGTTGTATATCTTTTCTATAGTTTAAAAACTATGGCCATTTTACATCTAAAAATTATGTTAAATTTCCATTATCACTTAGCTCTAAGCTATAAGCACTAAGTTGAGTGTTAGAAGATAAAATTGACACTATATTTACTAATTTTTAGATTTGGATTGCCATATTTTCAAAAGCTTTAAGAGATAAATATATTTATGTTGTATTTTCTTAAAGCTCTTTAAAATATCTATGGTGATGTTATATACCGAGCGTTTTGTTTAAAAATGCCGGTTTACTGTTAAATTCCGGAGGATGTCAATATTTGTAAAACTATTAAAAATTGGATATATTAAATGAAAAAAGTATTTTTTGGTAGCTTAAATCCTTAGCTAAAAAAATGTACTTTTGTTCGATGTTGATAAGCGTTTTTGACAAAAACAAGTTTTTGTTTAGTGGGGACATCTAAAAGATTGGGTTATTATGTTGAAAATGATTCTAAAAAAGTTATCAAAAAGAATTTTTCATTTTCACGACACTAAAAAATAATGTTGCAGCAATATGGGAGTCCCATAATCTTTGATAATTAAAGCTGGAAAATGCATAAAATAAGAGGGGCCTATATAGAACCAAAAAACAAAATTATTAAATACAATCTTATTTAACCAAAAAGTCGGTTTTCTCGAAAACGCTTTACTTTATCGATATCGGACAAGGGGACCTTTTTTTTTTAGCTTAGGGTATGCTATTTAAAAATGCTATTTTATTTCCTTTATTATAGAGGGTGTAAAAATAATAAGTTTAATTGTGTAAGGGCAAGTAGTGCCCCTGGCGACTGGTAACAAATGCAAAAGTTTTACAAGGACACCATTTTAAGGAGTTCTAACCAGTATTTATCATATTAAAAATATATTTTATTAAACCAAGTGCTGTAAAAGTTATTTAAGAAAAAACGATTTTCAGTGATGTCCTTTAAGGACACACATCTCTGTAAAGAGGGGCTTTAGGGAAAAAAATATAGAAATTTATCACATTATTCTCATATGTTGTACATGAATCCGAGAGATTGCCCACATTTTCAAAACTTTAAGTGATAAATATATTAAATGTGGTATTTTCTTAAAGCTCTTTAAAATATCTATTTAATGGTGATGTAATATACCGACCGTTTTGTTTAAAAATGCCGGTTTACTATTAAATTCCCGAGGATGGCCATATTTCAAAAACTATTAAAAATTGGATATATCAAATGAAAAAAGTATTTTTGGGTAGCTTAAATCGTTAGCTACAAAACATGTACTTTTGTTCGATGTTGATAAATTAATTGGACACCCTGTTAAAGCATCGTCGGTTTAAAAATAAGTGTCCCAATATTATCAAAAAAAAACTTTTATGCAGACATTTAGACAAATTAGTAACCAGAAAATTATATGCCTTTAAAACAAACATTATCCCAATCGTCAAGTCAAATTTCCTGGCCTGTGAGGGGATATAATTTAAATCATGTTTTTACTTTTATATTTTTCCTTAGATTGTGTCTAATTAATTAAAAAAAAACTTACCTATAGATGGCCTATAAAGGGCAATGGGTAAACTTTTTCCTTCCTTTCTTATAATATCTTCGGCGACACATTTTGTAAAAGCGTATGTGTTTGGAAAATCTTTAAGTACCCTAAAATTAAATATTTTTATAGGTAAACATGCCATGTTGCATTATTTGTCTACAAAAATCTTTTTTTTAGGTAATTAATAATTCAAAAACCTTGAAATAAGGCAAAATTAATTTATACAGGGTGATTTTAAACCTATGTACATAAAGTTGGGATATTGTTGCTAAAGACAAATAACGAAAAAAAAAGTAAAGAATTTTTACTCGGGAAGATAATCAAATATGAAAGAAAAAATGAAAAACGCCAATTCTAAGCGTTAATAATAACAAATAATGAAGAACAGATCTTAAACTGTTTTTCTTATGGAAGAAACCGGTGTACTCGAGTTGCTAGACGGGGAGATGATTAAGTTCCTAGACGTGATCTTATTACAGACACGTATAAAACCGAACATTACAAAATTTGTTAAGCATTCCTCATACGGTAAAGGTATTATAACATAAAATATGGTTTTCGGAATTTTGTTACTTGATATTATCATAGTTTAATGATTATTATTATTATGAATATTAGTTACATATATAAAATATTTTTTTAACTTTGACATTACTAGAAAATTTTCTACCGAAGACAGAGTATAGGTGGGTGGTCATGGTTAGTTCTGGTCAATATACATATAAATACAAACTTTATAGATCCACCTAAGAATTGTGTCAATTCTTTCTTATCAGATCGTGCAGGTATAAAAACTAAACACGGTCGGACCGTGCAGAAGTCACTCCCTTATTAAAATGAACTGGTTTTAACAACAAAATTACCAAAACAGAAAAAAATCATTGGTTTTTAACCGTCTAGGAACTACACAATGTTTTTATAGCAACTCAACAAACCCAAAATTATAATTTTGTTATTATCTTATCACCGTCTAGCAACTCGAATATACCCGAATAAACAGCTGAATTTTATGTTCGTTGTAAAAACTAAACCAATAAACAAACTAAAATACCATTTTGTTGACTAGTTAGTACTCTGTTATTAGTCGTGTTGATTGTGAGTGTATTTTTACGTGAAGTGAAGTTAAATCAGAATTCAAGTTTTTTTAATTTAAAATAATTTTTCCCCAACTATAGGTTAGGAATCGCCTTGTATGTACTGGAAAGGGATTACGATAGAAACCCGACTTTAAACAGTTTCAGGTCGGGGACGCGAGAAGGGGTAAGTAAGTAAGGTAGGCGCACATATTTCGGCATCGGACGGACGGTATGGTTCGGAAAAAATAGTTTTTAGTAAAATTAAACACACCCACACACACATGCGAGTTATGGGTAAACCATAGCTAAATATTTAAAGTTAGCGCCTTTTCACCCGGGGTATAAAACCACTATGTTAAAACCCTCCGGAAGGAATCGGGTTAAATTCTTGTCAAATAACGCAATTTCTGGCCTGTATCACACCTATAAAACGGTAATGGCCGGATTTTGATTAAAGTTGCTATATTTTCGCGGGATTCTTTAAATCCTGTGCCTACCGTCCGCACATACGTGCGCCGCTTCTTTTAATTTAAGAGTTTTTGCCCATAACTTCTAGTTTAACCGGAATTCATAAAAACTTTGATATTTTAAATGAAGCACCCTGTATATTTTTTAACATTTATATTCCACAAGTCATTCCTGAAAAATATTTTTGAAGAAAACGAATAGATATTGTGTCGTCGTCTGGACCTCTAAAACGCCGTTTTTTGTAAAACTAAAAAATATAGAATATGGTAAATAATAGATTTTAAATCAGAAATAGCTTGAATAATTTAAATCTTAAAAATATATAGGGCATTTCAATAAAATTATTAGGGTAATCATTATAGAAGTTTAAATTTTACAGTAACGGCTAAACAGGAAGTAGTATTATAATGTCCTCTAAAGGTAAAGTCTTTTCAAAGGACTAGTTTAGGCATTTTAAATTTGTGTGTGTATGATTTATTTTCCCATAAAATTGTATAGTGTTCTGAAAAAATACGTGTACAACGTTTAATGACAGACTCCGGACGTCAAAATAGGTCGATTTTAGTGAACTTACGTATGTCCAAAAATTGATATCCAAGATACAGGGTGTCAAATTTTCAAATGTATTTCGGTTTTTTTCCAAATAATTTTGGCAATAGTAAACCTTTTTGCTTGAAATTTGGCAGTTGGATTTTTTTACAGAAAGACAATTAAATTTATTTTGAATTTTAATGTAGATTGTAGAGGGCGCTGTCTGCGGGACTTGGCGCACATTTTTAATGTCACAACTTTTTGTGGCCTAGTGTATGTACCTTTTGAGGAAAAAAAATCTTCCCCTATCTTCTTTACATGAAAAAGGTAAACTTTAAAAAAGTAGCCCAGGCTTACGGTTTTCGAGATATTTACGTTTAAATGATTAACTGTTTAGTCCAAAACCTGAAAAAAGTTAATTTGTCATAAATGGAAAAGCATTAAATTTTAATGCACTTGAATAATTTGCCCTAGCAAAAGTTTGCAAGAGATAGGAAATCTTCCAGATACACTGTTTAAATGATTTAGTGTGTTAGTTCAAAGCAGGGTTCAAATGCATTAAAGCTTAATGCTTTTCCGTTTATGACAAATTAACTTTTTTAAGCTTTTGGACTAAACATTAAATCATTTCAACGCAATTATCTTGAAAACCTTTTTATTTAAAAGAGATGAAGGAAGCATTTCTTACTTAAAATGTAAATACACTAAGCTGCAAAAATGTTGTGACCAGAAAAACATTTGCGTTTGCCCCCTCTAGAATCTACATTAAAATTTAAAATAAATTAAATAGTCTTTCTATAAAAAATATCCAACTAAAAAATTTCAAGCAAAAAGGTTTACTTTGCCAAAATTGTTCAGAAAAACCCGAAATAAATTTGACACCTTGTATCTTGGTTATTATTAACTTTTAGACATTGGTAGTTCACTCAAATCGACTTATTTTGACGTCTAAAGTCCGTTGTACACGTATTTTCGGGACCCCCTGTATAGTCGTTTGAACATATTTTATTGCCATTTTATTCCTAAAACAAAAGAAGTTAGGTCATGGATACATTCAAGCTTTTATATAAAAATAAACTGTAGAATTAAAATCCTTAAAAATATGCAGGGTGTTTAATTTAAACTATTAAAGTTTATATCTTAAGGTTAGACCGAAAGTAACAGATATGCTATTATATCTAAAATTGGCATTCGATGATACCATATAACATTTGAAAACTATACGGTTGAATTAACGGAAATAAATTGCTGGATAATAATGAAAAGTTTTATGTAAACGGTTGTTCAAATAATACTATAAACTATACTTCTCTGGCTCTGGTATTGACACCCTATCATTTTAATAACATGGCTAAAAAGGTAACGTGCGACTATAATAAAAAATGGCCGCTAATATGGCTGTTATGTCGTAACTCTTTTGATATATATTTATTTATTTATTTTTCTTTGGGTTACAATCAGAACTTATGTCCCAAAATAGTAACCACTATTTAGAACACTATAATAACTTAACTAAATTGCTGTACCCACTTACGTTTTTGTTATATTATCCAGCTGATCATCTTCTAAGCATTCTACCAGAGTCAATAATTTTTCTCCTGTTATTGGGGGCTCGTAAAAAGTTTCATCTATTGTTTTTCTGTTGCAGTTTGAAAACGCTGTGGATACGTGAAGAAATGCCTAAAAAAGATAAGCCTAATGGTAAAATTTAAGTAGTTATTTTTTGTATTATATAATTCATTGCAAATTTTACAAATATATTTTTTAATCTTGTTTAAACATTATTTGGTAAATGTAACGTTAAAAAAGCAAAAAAAAATCTTAAAATTCGTTTTATAAGTCCGGCTGCACAGATCCTACTTTTTAATTGGATGATCGGACATGATTTCTCATGACGCATACATCCAATCCGATTTTGGATCGTCACGTCAAATATGTCATAAATTAGTCAAACTTCGAATAATCTGTTAAATTGTGTGATTAATAAATAATAGTTTAAAAAACTAAAAACACGCTTTTATATGCAACCGAACTAAAAATTAGAAAATAATTTTTCATTAAAAAAATATTGTCACTTCATAGTAAAAAGCGTGGGGTGCTTAATATATTAAATGTTATAATTATTATATTTGCCAATATCTATGAGGGAAAAGTTATGAAAAAATTGTAAAATGCACCCCACGCTTTTTACTATGAAGTGACAATATTTTTTTTAATGAAAAATTATTTTCTAATTTTTAGTTCAGTTGCATATAAAAGCGTGTTTTTTAGTTTTTTAAACTATTATTTCTTTTTCATATTTAGTTCGATATGCATTTATGTATGTATCTATGTAAAAATGCTCCAGTTTATTCACTAAAAAATTCCTTCGCCATTTTTGTCAAGAGTAGCTAAACCTGAGAAAAGTTTGGGATGTTGCCAAAAGATGGCAACACAGGTGTTGTTTTTATAATATAATGGAATTTTTTTTTCCTGGCGATCCAAACCAGTATAACGGGATACTGTTTGCAGATTATTGCATTGTCATGGGTCCTTAATACGTGTGCAAAGTTTCAAAGAAATCGAATGGCTGGAAGTTGGTAAAAATTAGGCTCAAAGATTCCGTTACATAGATAGTGACAACCCAAGTTAATAAAAGCGTGTTAAAAATAGGATGTTTACGGTCGGCCTAAATGGTTATAGCACGATACGCTATCACCATTTAGGTGTGCAAAAAGGGTTTAACACAGAACGAGTCCTTCATTCCATTTTAATGTAAACCACGCAATAAAAGGTAGTTTTTAGGGTATTAAGTGGGACACGTTCTGTAATTAAAAAATACAGTAGAGTCAAAAAAATTTAGTGTAACATTTTAAAATAAACATACCTACTACACAACCATTGTCGACTCATGTTCGGTGTAAGTATTTGAAGAATAAATGCTATTTGCAAAACAGTTTTTTACTCTTTTTGGCTTTTTATATACAGTTTGGCTCAATTGTCTTTAAAAGTCCAATATCTTTGTTGTTCAACGTGATATGTTTTATATTATAGTTGTAAGATTTCCAAACTTAAAGGTTAAAAAAAACTGCGAAAGCCTGTGTACAGGGTGGCGTCTTTCCTTTAACCTTGCAGGGTATAGCAAAAACTTAAAGGGATAGAACAGACACTGGCGTAGATAAAAGGGGTGTAATAACCCCCTCTAGAAAGGTTGTCGCTTCAAGTCAATTTGGCCAGGCTCTTGTAACTGGCTCGAGATTACAGATAGAAAAAAATGTTAATAGAAAAGTTCTAGGGATTTTTACGTAGAATTTAGTATCATATCTATATTTTTCCATTGACTTATATTTTAAAGTTATAATATAAAGTTGGGTCGTTTAATGGAACACCCTGTATATTTTATCACCAATAGAAACGTCTTCTTAAAACACGTAGAAAAAACCATATTTGATATATTAAGTGATTTTCTATAAAAGTTTCGGAAATATGAGCTTCCATATCTTAGTGCGTATATCTGTTTTTAGTTTAAGATTTTCATATTTTTAAAACTATAAGTGTACGGCGATACTGAAAAGCGACAAGCATGCGATTTGCAGAAGAGCAATTTTTCGCCTGCCCGCAGGGTGTCGGATGGCCACTTGCATTTCCGCATTAGGTTTGGAAAAACCGCTTATTCATTTAACATGCACTGCGAAAAAATCGCACGCTTGTTGCTCTTCAGTCTTGCCGTTCCCTAATGGCCATATTTCCGAAACTATTAAAAAATAGATATATCATATTATGTTGTATTTCTTACAGCTTTTAAGTATACCTTTTGACTAATGATAACATGAACAGGGTATTTTATTTAAAACAAAACTTGGTGTTATAACTTTAAAATAAAAGTCAATGCAAAAAATATAGGTACGCCACTAAATTCGACGTAAAAATCCCTATAACTTTCTAATTTACTTTTAGTTTAGTTTTTGGGTTATTGGCAAAGCCGTAGGCGTTTTTACGTAAGAACTATAACAGGCGCCTTAAGTCATTGTAAATAGACTTTATTACAGTTTGTGGTATATTTTTATGTAAAAAATGTATAATATTAAAAAATAAATTGTATGCAAACCTCTAAGGTCATACCAACTTAGAAACCTATGCGTATACAAAATGGCATTTTAACTGCCTGGTTGCGTTGTAAAGTGCACATCTTTTGACATCAAGGATGCGGTTTGCATTGGCTATTTTATCAATAATTTATTGATTGTATTATTGTTTTTATTGGTATATTGTACTAGCATTGTATATCAATTAAAAATTAATGCGTTTCTGATATTTGAAAAAAAATAAGGATGCAGGGTCAATTAAAACGTAGTTAACAACTAAACACTAAAAAAAAAAAGAGAATACATACACATATTTATACAGATTTTAACGAAATGTTGTACAAAAAATGTATGGGAAAATTTAAAATCACAGCACGGACATAGAGTCAGACAATATTATAAAGTGGTAATTGTTACAGTCAACTATAAATTTAAGAGCCTTGCAGATTGCTATGGCTTTACATGTAAAAATGATTTATTTTAAGTTTAATTTTAATATTTAGTTGTGTAATATAAACACGAGCTCCACTACCATCTGCACTTTTGGAGACGTCTGTATATATTTGAATATAATCATTAAATTAAGAAATTTCAAAGTTTACAATATCAGCATTAACAGATGCTCAGATTATCATTTGGACGTCTATACTATCAAGTTAAACCGTCTTTTTGTACCCCTTTCTCCAGCCAGCTTCCCCTATTACTCGTAAAATATTATCTTTTGGTTATCAGAAAGACAAAGCGATTATTATATTTCATGTGTATGTTTTTTTTACATTTTAAAAAATTTGTACATGCTTTTCTCCCCACTAAAATCACAAACCCCATGAGTTGCGAGTAACTGCAAATTTATAGTCTTGGGCTTCCCTACTAATATTTTAAGTTCACCATTTTGTCAGAAAAAAGTATGCCTTTATTTTTTTAGAAGAACAATTTTAAAACTGCTTTAAAACATGGTAAAATTTAAAATAATACCCACTAAATAAATAGTTCAAAAACAGACAGAATAATGGCAACCACTTAAACACTTAATACAAGTTGTAGACTAAATATTTTTTTATTTTTTATTACATTTATCCAATAAATCATAAAATGTATTTAAAAATATAATATAAGTCTAAACGTACTCTTTCCGCGATCTTCGAGTAGTGCGGTTCCTGTTTACGTAGAGGTCTACATAGACCTCCCGGGTAGGCGATTGAAGGCAACGTACGAGCGTGGCTGTACCCTTGGGGATCGAGAAAAGATTCACGCTAAATTGGGGCTTCTTTCTTCTGGGGCTAAGCGCTGTGAGTGAAGAGTCCTAAAAACCTGATGTTTTTAGGTTAGCGAGGCGCACGTGTTTTCGTAACGGCCGAGGACGGTGGCGCCCTCTACTGGAAGCGTCAGCAAGTGACAGTGAAGGTTATGCACAATACCAGTAGCAGCCGCTGGTTAGATAGTCGCAATTTATGCATTGCATCGATAATTATTTTGTTTCGAACAAAAGTAAACATTTGAACCGGAATTTCTGGGAGCGGAAAGCTCGACCATCCAGATTTTCCACGTACGAAGCCCTGGAAAGCATAGTCCGGAAGGGGAGAGCTGGTTAATCGTCTTGCAACGGGACCAACAACAAAGAAAGCAAAGCAAAGCAAGTCTAAACGTCGCGTAGATAGTTAAAATGCCATGCGGTCATCACTTCTGCCTCAAATTTCAATTATTCCCCTCCTTGTTACTCGCACACTACCTACCTACGACGCGTTTAGACAGCGATAGTTGATTGCCGTCCTTACTTGTATGACGCTTGTGGCATTTTTACTTTTGAATTGATCTTTACCTACCACAACAACAAGCAAAACTCTATTATGACATTGACATGTCACTATGCACTAAATTTGCAACGTTGCCAAGTCGCTTAATTTTAAAAACCAATCCTTAAAAAATATTGTACAATATAGTTGTAAATCGTTGCCTGTTTTTTGGAAAGTCTGGTCAAGTGGCAACAGTGCCTTAAGAGCGACGTGGATTAATAAATTCCAAATTATACACCAACATTGGTTTGCCTAAAGTCGTCGGTCACCAAATGGCTATTTTTTGGTTCCAAACGTCAAAGGTTTGCCACGTGGAAAAAAAATTATTTAACAAGTGGTTTAAACGCATGAAATACAATATACAGAGTGTCCAGATATCCTTGCAATTGCAGGGTATTATTAGAGATAAAGACTTGCGGTTTTTGCGAACTGTTGCTACTTTTTGATAAAACTAAAGATGACACTGAAAGATTTTTTATGGCTCTCTTAGTTTTTGACATACAGGGCGAGATTTTTTTTTCATTTTTAAACTCCCCTTGTATTTTAATTGCCTTGTATTCTACACAAAAGTAAAAACCGATATTGGTAGAGAGTTTTACGTAGAATCCGGTGGTGTAGTTATTTTTTTTAAATTATTTATTTTATGAGATATAGACCAAACATATTATTATGAGTTTTCTTATTGAACACCCTGTAAATTATTTATTTATTAAATTATAGAGAATGAGAGCTTATAAAAAATATACAGGGTGACGGAAAGGTGAGGTCAAAAGTGATGGGGGTGGTAGAGTGAGCCAAAATAATGTTAGTACTTCATATAAAAAAAAACTTCTGTCGCGTTTTTAGCTCGGTACCACTACTGCCATTATTAGTTTAGACGTGTGCCCGTAACGGGAATACTAAAGTCGGTTTATTAGGGTGGTTCAGGTACAGTTTATCGTAGTGCCCCAAACGGAAAAACACCGAAAAGTCTTAATCCAAGTTTTTTACTTATTTCGGTTTATTATTACAGCTTCGATTTATTTACATTTTATCTCAGCATCCTTATTCTCCCCTCGGTTCTTCAAGTTTTTTTCTTATTAATTAATTAAAACCTCAATATTTTTAATTAGCTTTACTGCATTTATATTTAAGGGCGAGATACCTGTAAAATGTCTTTTTTTTAATAATATGTTAGTATAGTCACGTATAGTTCTTTTAGAACACGTCCTTAAAATTTTAGAACATAATTTTCAGGATTTTCTATAATACAGTGTCGGTAAGTCACTATACTCAATGAATTCTAAAGTACCTATTCAAACTATAAACGCTTTTTTCTCAAAACTTTATTTTTAAATTGGCGGGTACCATAACTCAAAAAGTTATTGACTGATCTTGAAATTTTGCACACATATTTTTAACAACAGTACTTTTTATGTGAACCTCCAAAATCCTGTTTTTTTGTGAAAAAAAAAACAAAACGATGGAAAAATTGAGCCAAAAAGTATTTTTTTAAGCATTGTATTTCTTTGATTTATTTATTTTTTTCACTTGTTTTTAGGTTCAACCACAAATTATGACATTAATAAACAAACAAAAAAATAGATAGAAAATTTGATTTTCAAATGACTAGCACCGATGCTAGAGTGCCCGCCGATTAAGAAGTCTTTCTCCGACCTTCCTAAAAAATTTAGCCTACAGCCGCCATTTTGAATAATTAAAATGAAAAAATATATAATATATTATTTTAATATCTGTGTAACTACATTACAATTTTTGAAAATACGAGTATATAATGACTATTGTTTAAAAAAAAAATCATAAAAATCAATGAAAATTTAGGCATTTACAGGTATCTTCCCCTTAAAACCGTCTTCTTAATCACCATAAATCCATGATTTAAAAAGAATAAAAACATTTGATTTTAGACAAAATAGAAACCCTTTGTAAAAAAACTGTTACCAAAATTATTATATTTTAAGGTATCGGTTTCATACGTGGTTTTCTTCTATTTTGATTTAAATCGAATATTTTTCTAAAAACTATGGATACATACTTATTTTGGACACTGTTTTATGCACATTGACGCTAATTCAAAATTTAGTTTTTAATTAATTAATAGGTGAACAAACTTGCGAAACAGAGGGGTGCTATATAAAATAAAAAAATAAAATTTAGATTTTGCTGTAAAATGCGCAAAACTTAGAACTTACTTTATTCTATGGCTATAAATTCTATATTATGGGCCACTATGCGAAATTTACTTTTAAAATTAAAAACATCAATTAACGGTCTGAAGATAAAAAATAACTATTAGGTATTATACTATATTTTTAAAAAGCTTTCATTCTCTATAATTTAATGAATAGGAAATATACAGGGTGTTCCATAAGAAAAATCATATATTTGGTTCATATCTCAAAAATATCTACTAATATCAGTTTTTAATTTTGTTGTAAGTCACAAGACAATTAAAATACGAAGGGGGTCCAAAAATAAAAAACAATAATTTACAATAAATTTACAAAAAACTCCGGACATCCTGTACATTATCTTAAAAAAAAGAAAAAGAAATTTTTAATGGCATACCTATTATCATTTATAAAAATTTATCAAAATATGAATAGAACTCATGTATTGATTGTTTTCGTCAAAATTTCTATGAATCTTGTTTATTCGTATACATATTATTATAATTTTAGAGCGTCAGGTTGTGTAGTTGTTTGCCATTAGCTAAAATATACGTAATTACTAAAAACTTTTTGTCCCGTAAAACATAAATATGGAAATTTATTTTTTACCACATTACAGCATTTATCTAGGAATTTACTGCATTCATAATGTTAAAGATGTTGTTTTTATAAGGTTATAATTGTTGGGTAAACAGTACGTATTTTATAAGTTTTCGCAAAAATAATTTATTTTTTTTCCAAGAAGATCGTTAAAATATAAGACAATAAAAGGAAAAATAAACTTCAAATTGGTAAGGATATCCTTGTATGTTACAAATTAAAACTAGAGAATGCAAAGGATTCAAGAGAGCCCATATCAAACTGACACACAAATGATTTTATATAACATTATTTAAGAAAATAGTTGTGTTTCTCGAAAACGCCCAAAATTATCAATATCAAATAGAAGTAAATTTTTTGGGCAAGAGTTTAAGCTATTTAAACATACTTAATTTATTCCATTATTATACGGGGTGTAAAAATAACTACACGATTGTTTTAGATTTAGTCCGCCTCTGGCAACCTAATGAATGCAAATGTTTTACAAGAAAACTATTTAAAAGATTCCATACCTATATTTATTAAACTAAAAAGTATTTTATTATACCAAGTTCTATAAGAGTGGGTATCTACGTCTGTTTGAATGTGGTAGACAATGATTCTTCATTATTGGTACTAAAGGAATTTCGGACTTTCTTTGTCTTTATATACAGGTTGAGATAAATAACATAACACATAGGCAATGTGAGGAAAAGAGACAATCTAACTAAATGCCGGCATGTAAACATGCGTGACCAATACTGCTTGTTTTGTTATTCTATTACTCGCCGATAAACCAAAACTGCTTGCTTAAGCAGTATAACTATTTACACAACGTTTCGGGCGGTAATTCCTACTGCTACTGGGTTTATATAGTCTGGTTGAGCATCTACCCATGAAGGAGCCAGGGGATGACATAAGGGGACCCTACCCCCTTTCATGCCACATCCTTTGCAACCGTTTTTTTTTTTACCTACTATGGGCATTTAATCATGATACGTCCCCCTCCTCGAAAAGTTGATATGACCTCTCCTGAACGGAGCTGGGTGCGATCAAACATGAGGCTGTTCACTTAGGGACGCCAGCATTAGAGCGCTTTAGAAATGGTTTCCACACTTGCTTTACTGAAAATATTTTTGTTATTTTCGATAAAGACAGCTTTCTTAAGTTTGCGCTTTTTCCAATGAGGTTCCCTGTGAACAATCCGTGCCTGTAGACCACTTAATTATATGTTTGTTAGACCAAACATGGTCAGCAATTCCAGACTTGGATGTTTCGTCTGTGTATGATTTTATGTTCCAAAATTCCTACGTTTAACAAGCGTTTTGTTTTACCAATGTACGACGCTCCACATTCACATGGTGCCTGGTAAATACACTCTTTTTCTGTTTGGATGTTTTACGTAAATTTTTGTTCAAGATGCTTCTAAGAGTTGTTCCAGACTTAAAAACCGTTTTAATTCCGTATTTTCTGGCTATTCATCTAATCTTTTCTGATGTACCTTAATATATGGAATCGTTAAGAGTTTGTATCTGGCTCAGGTGGTCGTACTATTGATTCCACATTACATTTTTCAATGATTTTAATTAGCTCAATTATATATCACAACTGTTAATGCAGAATTGGGGAACATCAAGACGGATCTGCTTCAAAATGGCTATACTAAAGAATCGGTAAATAAAACCATTGAGAAATGCAATGTAAAACCAATAGTACGACCACCTGAGCCAGATACACACTCTCTCTTAACGATTCCATATATTAAAAGTACATCAGAAAAGATTAGACGAATAGCCAGAAAATACATCTTGACAAAAACCAAACTTGAAATATCCAAACAGGAGGAAGAGTGTATCTAACAGGTACCATGTGAATGTGGAGCGTCGTACAACGCCCGTTAAACGTAAGAATTTTGGAACATAAAAATCATACACGTAAAGTCTAGAATTGCTGACCATGTTTGGTCTAACGAAAATATAATTAACTGGTCACAAGCACGGGTTGTTCACAGGAAACGTTATTGGTTTTAAGAAAGCAACGAAAATATTTTTTTCCTACGACCACTTGTGAAAATAGCAAATAGCACACTGATTTCATGCATAGAAAATGCGTTATATCACACTAGTGTTGAAAAGTACTTTACAGCACTAGTGTTGCAAAGTACTTTACAACACTGGTGTGATACATATTATGATGTCATTCTAAAAACTGCTATTGGTTTTGCAAGTGACATATTTATTGTAGTGACAGTAAAAAAAACTTTTTATTTACCTTAAACAGTAAAACCCAAATTAGCGAAAATCATCTTATTTTATATTTATTAAAACGAAGTGACTAGGGGCACGTTGATGTGCCGCGATTATTTTTTACCGGACACGTGTATGACGTCACTACTGTCTACTATCCCTATTTTTACTATATTATCCCTTCTTTTTGTACTAAATTCCTGATATAACATTAAAAACCTTTTTAAAACCTGTTTTTTACTGATAATAAGCCTTTCTTTATTAATATAATAAAAGGTTTGCTTTAAATCAAGTCGCCATGTTTGAAACCACTATACACATAGGTGTATGCATGGTTGCAGCGTTTTGGGCGTAAAAAATTAGAATTTAATAAAAACGTGTAAAATAACTAAAAAAGAGGTTTTTTAAGGATGTTCATAAAATATTGTATGCCAATTTAGTGTTATATCAAGAATTTTGTGCAAAAAGAAGGCGGAATATAGCCAAATTAAGGATAGTTTGAATTTCAACTTTGATGATGAATAATGGCACGCTCAGTAGTGACGTCATACACGTGCCCGGTAAAAATAATCGCGGCACATCAACGTGCCCCTAGTCACTTCTGTTATTAAAATTTACGAAAAAATAAAAACATAAACAAAAATAGACATAAGTAGATATGCTAACGCACCACGAACATCAAAAGGGTAGTTTTTACTATGTATTTTCATATAGGAGAAATTTCAGGTCCGATCTGCATTTTTATGACCATCTCAACCCCTAACGCAAAATTAGAATTTTTTATGCCCTAAGTCACCACGTGCTAGATAGGGGTAGTAACCATCGATGACGTCATCACCTATAAATTAAAAAAGCCCGCGGAGCTGGGAGTCGAACCCATGACACCTGGCCACCTGCGTGAGAATCCAACGCCATATACCACTAGGCTATTGGAAGATATGAAAATTAAATGGCAAACGGGGTATAATTGGGACCAGACGTCATCACCTATAAATTAAAAAAGTCTCGCCGACGCTGGGAGTCGAACCCATGACACCAGGCCACCTGCGTGAGAATCCAACGCCATATACCACTAGGCTATTGGAAGATATGAAAATTAAATGGCAAACGGGGATCTAATGAATCTTTATATAGTTTTTAACGTATATTTCGGTTTCTACTAGATCGATTTTAGTTGTTCTTTTTGCTAATAATTTAATTTTTATAAATCTACAAATATTAATACTAAAATGTTTAATAATAATTATGTTATTTGAGTGTAAATAGGGCCTTAACAGTTTTTAACGTATATCTTGGCTTCTAGTGGTTTGATTTTAGTCATTCTTTTTGTCGTCCACCGGTGAAGCTTATTATCTCAAGATCTCCGACGTCATATTTAGGAATCTTGCACAACGCGTTATTTTAGGACGTGGCCAATCTGTAAAACGTCGACTGTCATCTGTCAAATGTCACCTGTCACCTGTCATATGTCAAAAATCACGTGACTTACAAAATGGCCACCATGCGGGGATACTTGCGCGGGTGTAAGCGGGGGCTTAAGCGCAGGTGTAGAGCTTTTCAAGGTCAAAGCATACGTCAACAATAACAAAGATAGCTGCGGTTAGATAATAAACGGTAAAAAACAGTGGTAACTAAATAAAAAGCAGTGTTTGTAGTAAAGCATTTATTATTATAAAATAAAAATAAAAATACATACATGGTTGTCATATTTCTAAATAATTCTTAGAATAATACCTTATAAAATAAATAGCAGTGTTTACAGTAAAGCAATTATTTTTAAATTAAAAATACATTGTTGCCTTATTGCTAAATAATTCTTAGAATAATGTATTATTACGGTTATTTAAACTCTTCTCACAGACCCTGTTAATGGTGAATATTTTACAAGTTTGTCATGAATGATTAAACAGTAAGCATTTGTGTTTGCAGAAAAGTTTTCTTTTGTTTCAATCTCTAACCTTACATCAATAATGCCGAGAATTAAGGATTTCATTTTGTCTTGAACAATCAATTACAATTAAGGATGCATTGTTTTTAAATTTTTAGGAGTTAAAAGTGGTTCGTTTTCTTTTTCGTAGTAGCTTTCTTGAAATTCTGAGTACATTTCATAGAGAGTAGCTATTATACCTCTTGAAATTTCCAAATTTAAATTATCATATGGATAAAATTCAGAATTTAAATAAAGCTTTGCATTTGATACATCACAATGATCAAATAAGCTACAATTTTTCTTGTGGTTATCCTTTCGATCTGTTTGAAAACCTAAAATTATCCATCTTGGTCTTTCCACCTGCACAGAAGTTTTAATGGTCCATGTAAGGTGTTTTCCAATCGGTATTGAAGGATGTTCTGTGAGTTCCCAGCTTCTAAAACCGATATCCAATTCAGTTCCACTTCCAACAATCTGTAAAAGTTCTAGTCGCTCAGCATCGGATACTGTAATATGTGGTAGCCTCCAAACAATTTTATCAATAATAGCTTGTACATTTTCTCCATCGGTAGTGTTAATAACGGCATTTTTATCGGAAGAACTTCTTAACAATATTAGTTCATGCTTAACATTTATAAGTATCTTTTGAAAATCTTCAGCGAATCCTAGTAATGTCCTTAGTGGAACACAAACATTAAAAGTTCCGTTTGAGCCCATCCCGTCCCAGGTAAAATCATCTTCAATACTCCAACCAGCGTTTTTATATTTAATTAACTCATTACCATTGTAAGAGACATAACCTTTCATTGTTGCTGCTATTCCAGGATATCTAGTCGAATCAATAACTTTTCCGCCAATTTCAAGACGAATTTCTTCAAAGAGGTGTCCCACAAAGTTGTTTACAAGTTTAGCAGTGTCTGAAACTCTTCCATCAGACCCTTTTAAAAGTCGTCCTTCCAAATAAATATGACTTGCCCAAGGTAGGGTGTATATATCAGTTTGCTGCACCGGTATTCGAATTTCATCATTATTTTTGAAAGAGCTGGAGTACGGTAAATGGCTATGCCTTTCTATTTTTGTAATAGAGTTATCAAAGTTTAGCGAATCTGTCACGTTTAAAATGCTCATTTTCAGAGTTCTTAACAAGAAGCCCTATGGATGCAAGAAATCTTATATTTTCTTCTGTTAAGCTCTTTTTAGTGTTCCAAAGCTGGTTAAAATTGACAATTTTCTTGGCGTTATATTTCACAACCATAACACGTGTGCTCTGCACAACGTTCTGCAGTATACTGGCACACATATCACAAAGTAGTTATTTATAAAGACTTTCTCAAATGTAATCTAATAGTAATAACTTCTCCTCTAAAGTCAACCAATTCACCATCTTGATCAACCAGTTTTAATTTAATGTTGCTGATAATTTTGGTGGATACAGGCATATAAAGCACATTTTGAGGAATTTCTATAATTTTGAAACCAGCTGGTACTGATGGCGAAAATTCATGTATTGTATGAACAAGCATATTATTGTGATATGCGCCAGTAACGATATTACACTCGATTTTAATCACGTTAATTTTCAGAATATTTACAGGTGTTTGCGATACATGTTTAACGTTGGGCTTTAGCAAAATATTATGAAATCCCAACAATTTTCCAATAGAATTTGTCTTAGTAAAGTCAACTGTATGAGAACATTCAAGCTCACACTTGAGCGTATTAACATTACCCTTTAGGCTTAGGGTACAATTAAAATTATTGATGGCTTTATTTTTTTCCTGTATGGCCTCTTGTAGATAATCATTTATTGCACTTATTTCATATGATCCAATCGGGATTTCTAGAGTAATATCACCCACATAAAATTTGTTATTACTATTATCAATGTTGGGTATGGCGTTAAACGTTTCTAAACTGACTAAACCAAGCTCGTATTCACTAGTGTCATCTCTCAAGTAGATGGGTGGGTTATAGGTTGCTTCTAAGATGGAACTATTACCACTCAAGCTAAAGGTATGCATGACGGTTGAAGTAAGACTAAATTTATTTCTTGAGTCATCTTTATTTATAGGGTTTTAAATAGAGTCCCAAACCGTTTTTGTATGGTCCTAAATATAAACCGCTACCAGTTTTGCTAATCGCAATAGATTCCATTGATTTGTTATGTCTCTTTTCTTCTTCTAATCTTTCTTGCGCCGCCTTAGAATCTTTAACAGCTTTTACGATCCCTGATATTCCGCCGCTAAGTGCTCCTACGGCGCTTAAGCCGGCAAAAAGTGGTATTAAAAATGGTAGAAATCCGCCGACTACAGGTAAAGGTACTACATCTGCAGGTTTTTCTTTTTCCACCCCATTAAATGCTTTCAGAGCTACTTCAGCAGCGGAGAAAAGATCTTGCGGTTTTTCCACGTACAATGCCTCCCTTGCTTTTTGAAACGCGGTCGCGAAGGGAATCCCCTTGCCTCTACGAGCAGCTTTTTTCTTAATTGATTTTTTCTTAAACTTCTGCATGACCGTACAGCACAAAGTCTTTGACAATACTAAGGATTGAATCAGAATGTTAAGTATATTTATATATGTTACGTTATACTATAACTGCCATCATTTAGTTCCCACCCGTCATTGAGTCAACACGTGTCTAGAGCTACATAAAGATTATTAACAATAATAACGTATTTAAGAAAAACAGTACCGTATTTAAGAAAAACAGTGCCGTATTTAGAAAAACAGTGCCGTATTTAGAAAAACAGTGCCGTATTTTAGAAAACGGTGCCGTATTTAGAAAAACAGTGCCGTATTTTAGAAAACGGTGCCGTATTTTAAAAACAGTACCGTATTTTAGAAAAACAGTGCCGTATTTAGAAAAACAGTGCCGTATTTTAGAAAACGGTGCCGTATTTTAAAAACGGTGCCGTATTTTAGAAAAACAGTGCCGTATTTAAGAAAACGGTGCCGTATTTAAGAAAACGGTGCCGTATTTAAGAAAACGGTGCCGTATTTTAGAAAACGGTGCCGTATTTTAGAAAAACAGTGCCGTATTTAGAAAAACGGTGCCGTATTTTAGAAAACAGTGCCGTATTTTAAGAAAACGGTGCCGTATTTGAAAATAAAGACCGTTATCGCTTAAGCAGAGGGCTCTGGGCTATTTGCTTAAGCAGTGGGTTGCTCCAAAAGTAAATCCTAATTAGTAAAAATATATCTTTACCATGGATTTGAACAAGTTGGACAAGGATGCGAGGCGTAAAATAATTGAAGCTTCCAATAGTATTCGAAAAAATTCCAGCTTTTAAAGAAGCAGCAACGTGAGAATGGCGAGCTAGAGTTCGACACGAATGATGATCAGCGCTCAGAAGATAAGCGGAGTTTGCAAGAAGATCCAAACATTCTTCAACTCCTTGATAAACATTCGCGTAGTGTAAAAAAATTATATGATTCAATAAAAGCTGGTCGTTATGAGAATGCTGTTATATTGGAAAATACGTATAAACCTTTGGCAAAAATAATATCCAAATCAATACAAAACACTCAATCTGGTAGACAACCATTTATACCAAAGTCCTTAAAAAGACGTCAAAGCGAAAATTTTACTCATACAGTAATAAAGAAAGCACGAACTCCTCTTAACTTTGCCAGTCCCGTTAAAAAACAAGACGATATAGCTGAACAAGAAAAAGAATATATGGATGATGAGCCGTCGGAAGATGATCAAATGATGGAAGAAGGCGAAACAGAGGAAACTGATTTAAACAGAACTATCTATGAGCACCAACCTGAAGAAAGTTACTTTGATGATGACTTTAGAATCGACCCACAATTAAATCCTGTTCAGATTGATAGTATTCCGGAAGAATCCTTTCGAGAATATCTAGATCAGTATGATCCGCTACCTAGAGCATATGTGGAAGGTTTTATAAAAGATACGGAAAACGAGTACGATCGAAACTATTTAAAACATGATATAGCTACTGATCATCTAACTTTCGGTGATTCTCGACTTGAATTTAACGGTCCAGATATTTATGTTAAAGGGGAAAAATTTATTGGAACTCCTGGTCTATATGAACTTATATTCAAGACCAATCCGTTAAAAAACAAATTTACATCACTAGACGAGCGAGCATTTGCAAAATTGGTTTTGCTAACGAATGCTAGTAAGAGAAACTTTAATGAAAACGAACAGCATGTTGGCAACAGAGGTGTCAAGTACATGTTAACAATTAAAACCGTTACTCGAACGTATAAAAGAGGAGCGAATAAGAAAACAAAAAGAACGCGATAAAGAGTTGCGAATTACAAGAGCCCAAAATCCTCAAGGCTATGGTTTACCAATTGATACTCAACATAAAATATTTAACAATAATAAAACTGATTATATTTACTGGGATGATCCAAATGAGCTTGTGGATAGACTAAGATTGTTAATGGCTAGCAAGCATGTGGGTAATAATAACCATCAAAATGAGATAATAAGTATTATTGAAGAGTTAAAGGAAGCCGATATTATTGAATAAAAAGAGTTGATTTAGTAACATAACATCATTTTCAAGATGACTCTCGACAAGTTCGGACGTAATTTAACTCATCCATATCATTTAGCAAAAAAGCTTAAAACAGAAGATGGTGTAAAGGATAAGCCCGAAAACAACTTGTATGGCTACATGAATATTATGTTGGTTTGCGAAAAGGGTTTGTCAAAACATCTTTTAATAAATGGCACAAAATTTGATTACTACAGGTTTCCCATTACAAGTGGAATTATTGAATATGTTAATATCGACACACCTGTTAAAACGTATATAAACACAACAGCATATGAAAAACCAAGCGAGTTGTTACACCAGAAGTTAAATTTAAATGATTATATTTTATTTTTAGGAGATAAAATACGAACACGTACCAAAATACATGTTGAGTTTATAATTAAATATCCTATTTTATAAGGTATTATTCTAAGAATTATTTAACAATAAGGCAACAATGTATTTTTTAATTTAAAAATAATTGCTTTACTGTAAACACTGCTATTTATTTTATAAGGTATTATTCTAAGAATTATTTAGAAATATGACAACCATGTATGTATTTTTTTTATTTTATAATAATAAATGCTTTACTACAAACACTGCTTTTTATTTAGTTACCACTGTTTTTTTACCGTTTATTATCTAACCGCAGCTATCTTTGTTATTGTTGACGTATGCTTTGACCTTGAAAAGCTTCTACACCTGCGCTTAAGCCCCCGCTTACACCCCCGCGCAAGTATCCCCCGCATGGTGGCCATTTTGTAAGTCACGTGATTTTTGACATATGACAGGTGACAGGTGACATTTGACAGATGACAGTCGACGTTTTACAGATTGGCCACGTCCTAAAATAACGCGTTGTGCAAGATTCCTAATATATGACGTCGGAGATCTTGAGATAATAAGCTTCACCGGTGGACGACAAAAAGAATGACTAAAATCAAACCACTAGAAGCCAAGATATACGTTAAAAACTGTTAAGGCCCTATTTACACTCAAATAACATAATTATTATTAAACATTTTAGTATTAATATTTGTAGATTTATAAAAATTAAATTATTAGCAAAAAGAACAACTAAAATCGATCTAGTAGAAACCGAAATATACGTTAAAAACTATATAAAGATTCATTAGATCCCCGTTTGCCATTTAATTTTCATATCTTCCAATAGCCTAGTGGTATATGGCGTTGGATTCTCACGCAGGTGGCCTGGTGTCATGGGTTCGACTCCCAGCGTCGGCGAGACTTTTTTAATTTATAGGTGATGACGTCTGGTCCCAATTATACCCCGTTTGCCATTTAATTTTCATATCTTCCAATAGCCTAGTGGTATATGGCGTTGGATTCTCACGCAGGTGGCCAGGTGACATGGGTTCGACTCCCAGCTCCGCGGGCTTTTTTAATTTATAGGTGATGACGTCATCGATGGTTACTACCCCTATCTAGCACGTGGTGACTTAGGGCATAAAAATTCTAATTTTGCGTTAGGGGTTGAGATGGTCATAAAAATGCAGATCGGACCTGAAATTTCTCCTATATGAAAATACATAGTAAAAACTACCCTTTTGATGTTCGTGGTGCGTTAGCATATCTACTGACATAACCACAAAAACAACTTTCACTGACTGGCACAGTGTTGTCAGGTAAGTAGATCAAATTTAAAATCTCCCTTCTACCTTTGAGCACGTACTTTATAGAGGCAGCCTTGCCGCTTGACCGTTCGACCTAAAGCGCCAGAGAAAAAAGCCTATAGATCAAATTCCTTCCTCTCTTTCTTCGTGTACTCAAATAACTAGTTAAATCTTTTTTTTAATCCCTAATTAAACCTAAGGCTAATACACACTTTATGAATCCACTTTCTTTTATCCATTCATAAATAGAATCAGACCCTTCCGACGTTGCAAAATGCTTTCCATATTTTGCATGGTAACTGACGTTTGGTAGTCGTTTTTTCCTTACTTTTAGGACTTTAGGTTATGCATTTACAATTTTCATATTTTTTATATTTTTTCTTAAAAATATGAGGAAAACTGTTATTTTTACTTAATTTTATATGTGATGTTCAGTTTCATTAACTCGTTTTACCAATTTTACCCCACCCAGCATCCCTTTTCACTCCCCGGTCCCGTAAGTTTATTTACTGATATTTTTTAAAAAACGGAATATTTTGGATATGCACCACTTACGTTTTATTTAGAAGAGTGTCTAAAATATGTAAGAATCGATAATTTTTAAAAAACACTTATAATAGCAGAAAACCGTATTAAACTATTAGCGTTATTACCTAACAAAACTATACAATTTTTATTAAGTGAGGGCCTTTTAAATTCCAAAATGATAAAAGTTATATAATGCTTCTAGGTAGGTGATTTTCGATGTAAAAATATTGTCAAAACAGTATAATATAGCAGTGAGGAAAGTATATATCACACTAGTGTTGCAAAGTAAATATCACCCTAGTGTTGCAAAGTTCTCAATTGTTTTTATTTTTTCTGAACAGACAAACTTTAATTTATTTATTTTTTGGTGAATAATTTGTGGTCGTAGGAAAAATAGTGTACAGTACTCGTGTGAAAATGACTTTCTTACACCCGTGGGTTTGTCGCACTCGGCTAACGCCTCGTGCTACAATATTCCCACTCGTGTGAAATTAGTCATTTTCCACACTTGTAATGTAATATACTATAGTAAACCAAGTGTGAAAATACACACTATTTGGAAACCATTTCTAAAACGCTCCAATGCTGGCGTCCTAAGTGAACAGCCTCATGCTTGATCGCACCTAGCTCCGTCATGGGCAGTGGCGTAGCCAGGGTTTAGGGGCGGGAGGGGCGAAGTCCTTTTGGAGTTCCTATTTTTGAATATGGAGTTTTTGCTTTTAGTAACCGTTTATAAAGTTTCCAATTTTAACGACGCCCCTGCGCAGAGTATAAAATATGTAAGAATCGATAATTTTTAAAAAACACTTATAATAGCAGAAAACCGTATTAAACTATTAGCGTTATTACCTAACAAAACTATACAATTTTTATTAAGTGAGGGCCTTTTTAAATTCAAAAATGATAAAAGTTATATAATGCTTCTAGGTAGGTGATTTTCGATGTAAAAATATTGTCAAAACAGTATAATATAGCAGTGAGGAAAAGTATATATCACACTAGTGTTGCAAAGTAAATATCACCCTAGTGTTGCAAAGTTCTCAATTGTTTTTTATTTTTTCTGAACAGACAAACTTTAATTTATTTATTTTTTGGTGAATAATTTGTGGTCGTAGGAAAAATAGTGTACAGTACTCGTGTGAAAATGACTTTCTTACACCCGTGGGTTTGTCGCACTCGGCTAACGCCTCGTGCTACAATATTCCCACTCGTGTGAAATTAGTCATTTTCCACACTTGTAATGTAATATACTATAGTAAACCAAGTGTGAAAATACACACTATTTGGAAACCATTTCTAAAACGCTCCAATGCTGGCGTCCTAAGTGAACAGCCTCATGCTTGATCGCACCTAGCTCCGTCATGGGCAGTGGCGTAGCCAGGGTTTAGGGGCGGGAGGGGCGAAGTCCTTTTGGAGTTCCTATTTTTGAATATGGAGTTTTTGCTTTTAGTAACCGTTTATAAAGTTTCCAATTTTAACGACGCCCCTGCGCAGAGTATAAGCTTTTCTTATCGCTTTTTCTTAAAACTTGACTTTTTTGGAAGAGGCATTATGTTACCGCAGAAAAAATATTTTTTTATTTTTAGGAATTATTCGTTTTGTATTAATAAAATACAAAAACCAAAAAAAAAATTAAACTTTCTGTCAAAACTAAACAATATTAAATTCAAAACTACAACTATCCACATTAAAAACGTTTTATTTTGACATTTCTTTATGATATTTACTCTATCAATATGCCATTGTAATTTAAGTTTTTTTTTTAAACAGCCAATGTTAAGTTTTCAATATTGTTACAGACTTTCAAAAATGTGTTTAGATTCTAGAATTTTAGAGAGTTAGGATCATTTAATTTAGTTTGTTAATTTATTTAAATAATTTACCTTAATTTTTCCAAGTTCTTTCATCACTTTCGAAGGTTTCCGAAAACGCCCGAATTATCCATTAAGAACTTTTATGCCATCCTGTACTATGGAATTTTCACGATATTTTTCGAAGATTCTAGATCATTCTTTACTCTTCCACCATACTATAAAAGGGCGACGGGAAACCTCCGATCAGTTAGTATAGATTCGACTTTTGTGCTGTAAACTTCGAGACATTGACAAGTGAAGATTTTGTCGTTGTAACCATAGTTACGTTGGATTGTTAATAAAGGTATAAAAACGAAGACACGTGTTTTTATACGAGGTGTTCCGGAACAATATGGTCAGGATATTCAAAAAACTCTAATAAATCTTCAGTGTGGGCCAAATTAAACTGTCACACTCTTTAACTAATGATAACTTTTTATCTGTTGTGCCTATCTTTTTATTTTTACAGGGCTAA
This sequence comes from Listronotus bonariensis, assembly GCA_014170235.1. Taxonomy (NCBI): domain Eukaryota; kingdom Metazoa; phylum Arthropoda; class Insecta; order Coleoptera; family Curculionidae; genus Listronotus; species Listronotus bonariensis. Next base: position 96,458 of record JACEGR010001537.1, on the reverse strand, counting down.
TAGGTAGATATATTATCTCTAGGTTTGTCAATTTTGGTCGAATAAATTTAGTTAGGACCGGACTTACTGGTCTTTTTCCAAAATGATGCATTTAACTTCGTTGCAAAATATATCGAATTAACCTATAATACCTTTAATTTTAATTATTACGTTTAATTTTAATTATTTACTGTTAAGTTGTGTCAGCATCCAACTCAGAAACCATGGTAATCTCACATTTTTGATTTTCAAAGCACACTAAAAGAAAGTTCCCTGTTAAAATCGAGAGAAATGCATGCTTTTTGAGGCGCATCATTTATCAAAACTAATCATAATTCCTGAATCCTCTAATTATTGACAGATTCGCGTTTAATGAATCATTTCCCATAGTTTCTCTATAAGAAAAACGTATTAGCTCAATTGTAGCTAAATCCCATTTCTTTTTCAACGAGGTTAAATGCATCATTTTGGGAAAAGTCCCGTAAGTCCGGTCCTGAGTGAATCTACTCGACCAAAATTGACAAACTTAAAGAAAACATATCTACCTATTAGCCCTGTAAAAATAAAAAAGGTAGACTCAACAGATAAAAAGTTATTGTTACTTAAAAAGTGTGAAAGTTAAATTTGGCCCACCCTGTATATGGCTAACTCCGAGGCTAACTCTATATATTTTTTGTAATATGTTCATAAATATCGTTGTATTTTGCATAGTAAGAGATATATTTGAAGGTTCTAGAGGCATTACTTTTTTGTAAATTAGGAAAAAAATTTGACATTGGCACTCTGTTAGGAATGACATTGGTTGTTTTTGCAAAACAGCTTTTAATTCTTTAAATAAATAAAGAATTTAAACTTGTGATCTATAAAACCTGCAGCATTTTTGCCTGTTGACAAACGTGAGACGACAAAATAAGCACTAAAAAACAAAACTTATTTTATTAGGGGCTTTTGCAGGACTTTATAATTGTGATGGTATAATATTAATACTCATTGTTTGCTTCTATAAAAAGTATATAAAGAATTAAATAGAAGATTTTTTTAGAAAATATTATTTCGTTGGCAGAAGGGCGCCAAGTCAAGGGGGCGGGAGGGGCGACCGCCCCCTTTGCCCCCTGTAGCTACGCCACTGGGTAGATGCTCAACCAGACTATATAAATCCAGTAGCAGTAGGAATTACTTAAGTTTACACTTGAACGGACAGAGAAGAGTAATTGCGGAGTACTTACGGAAAGAAGAATCTAACCCTATTTTTACGCTGCAACCATGCATACACATATGTGTATTTCTTTAAACGACTTAATTTAAATAAAGATTTTAAAATATTATAGTACACAAAAAGTATATAATTATTAAAGAAAAACATGTTTTAAAAAGATGATTTTTTTTATGGTAAATGAAATATTGTGTATTAATTTAGTGTTATATCAAGAATTTTTTGCAAAGACGAGGGGGAATATAGAAAAGTTAAGGTTAACTCAAATTTTAACTTGGATAATGGATATCTGGAAAACAAAACGTTTTTGAAAAAAGATAAATTCGTGATGAGCGCTATAAAAAAAACCCATATACCAAAATCGGTTAAAATCTGAGTTTCCGCAACTTTATAATGACCTAAAAGTGATTTATAAAAACCTATTTTCTGTTGCGTCTGTTAAGGGCACATGTCTTAATTAAAAGGAGAGAAATAGAAAATTAGGGTGGATGTGGAATGAAGAAAGTGTCTTTCAGCGTCGTATTGTATGGTAAAATCAAACATTTATAAAAATCACAAAAAAGATAAACATATACTTTCACTATCTTTTTACTCAAACTATTGCTATTGTGAATCTAACAACCAAAAATACGTTTTATAAATACTTCACAAACTTCTCGTGTAAGAACTCTTAAAACATTTTTAACATTCTTTGGAGTTACTGGGAGGAGGGGGTAATAACCTCCTTTACCCCTTTTATTTACGACAGTGGTTTGCCCACATATTCAGTTCGAATAAAAGTCACTTACCCTTAGTTTTTTCATTTGTTTTGCCATTGATATAAGAACTTGGACTCCTCTAACATTAATATACGTTGCTAACCTTAGTTTTTCGTCAAATCTTACAGTGGCTGCAAAATGCATAACACAATCAACTTCTTGTATTAACTTATTTCTGTCAACTTCATTTAATCCTAGATCGGGCATACTGACGTCACCAATTACGGCGTGTATTTTGTCTGTGAAATTTGGATTGTGACGTTTAAGAAAATCAAATGTCTGAAATAATATTTAAAAATAAAAATCAATATAATTTTTGCTTGCTTTGCTTTTTTAATAAAATTATTTAATATTTTAATATTTACCATGATTGATTATAAATGATGTACTAATATTATTTTTATGTATTATCCCTTTTGTTTTAATTTTAAGAATTCTCTTATGTATTGTTTAGACATTTTTAAAAAAGTAAAAATCTACCAACTAAGCCACGTCGAATGACTGACCTGTACATACTGGTAGTCAGTAGTGTAACAAAGCTCATTTACTCGTAATCCATAAAACTTTTCACTTTTTTTCGTAGGTATACAGTGAGGATATTAAAATTGCATAAAAATAATTTTGGCCACATGGCTTAGGCCAAAGGGGCGCTAGCAAATGGAAACGGGGGTTATGTAGTACCTCGTTTTAAAGGCCCAAAGTGGCGTTAAGTAGGAAATAAAAGGTCGCTAGTGCTCCTTTGACACTAGACCACGTGAACAAAATTATTTTAATTTAAAGTAGTCGCTTAAGTGACGTCATTTTACACAAATTTTGCCCGATCTCGATATCTTGACCCATTCAAAAATTTAGGGGTAGAGAATTTTTAAAGCCGCAATGTATGTACAGGTTATTCCATTTAAGAGGAAAAATGGCTTTTTTTTACTTTCCTGACGGTATAAAATAATGTTTTTTTTTTTTAATAAATTACCCGATATTTTATATTTTTGTTAAAATACTTTATGCATTCCTACACCTTGCGGTTATAGGTTAAAAAAATGTAAACCTTAAACTCTAAGAAATATTGAAGTTTCTTTTGAAAAAACAGCAAATCCAGAACCCATTTCATGCCGCTACCATTTTTCTATTTTCAAATATGATTAAAGTAAACTGTTATTAAAATCCTATTTGATTATATAGGTTGTAGACCAAACAATGGTAAATTAAAAAAATAAGCCCTCAAAACTTTTTTATTTTAAATTGGACACTGTAATTTTTTAAAATTGCTTCGGGCCTTTTAATACCTATATGTATTTTTTTAAAGATTGTCCTTTACCCAAGTTAAGTAGTTTTTACTATATAGCGTGTTCGCTAATTTAATGGTACACAGAAAACCACATTTTGTTAGATATGCTGAATTAAAAGTAACAAAATTTATTTTATTTTTGATACGCTTTGAATAATTGAGTAAAACTTGGTATCTAGGGATTTTTAACACGAGCTATTTAGACCTGATATTAATTTTTATGTGTAAACTAGAGAGGGCTAGCTACACTATTTAAATTTTTTAAAACGTCCCATCTTTTTGTGCTACTCTGTATGTACCATCTAAGTAAACCAGTATACTCCCCTGTGGTTTTTACACATATAAAAGGTATACTTTGTAAAAATGTCTCCGAGCAACCGTTTTAAAGATATTTGCATTTAAGTGGTTTAGTTCAACCAACCAAGTATTATGAAGAAATACATTAAATTCATTTATCATGAGGCAGTTGTAGTTATGACTATTATGCTGTTTTTAAAGGCATTTTTTGGTTACTACACTAAACGGTTGCTTAGAGCCATTCTTACAAGGTATACCTTTTTGTGTAGAAACCATAGGGAAGGTAACTGATTTATTTAGATGGTACATACAGTGTGGCACAAAAAGTTGGGACGTTTAAAAAAGTTAAATTGTGTATTTGGCTCCTCTGGTTTACACATAAAAAATAATATCAGATCTAAATAGCTCATGTCAAAAACCTCTAGATACCGGGTTTTATTAAAATATTCAAAACGTATCAAAAAATATCGAAATTAATTAAAAATATATTTTTTTACTTTGACACCCTGTATCTTCCTTATTAGCAACTTCTGGATATAGGTATGTGTGGTTTAATCTTCATATTTTGGAATAAGGAATCTGTGGTTTTTCTGTGTACCATTAATTAGCGGACACCCTGCATTTTTTATTTTAATTTGTTTTTTTTAAATAATAGTTTTCACGTTAAATTATGGAACCCATAAAAATTATTCAATAACAAAAATACATATACAGTGTGTCCGAAATTGACAGAGAATGTATTGGGATGTTAAAAACTATAAGAGATACAAAAGTGGTAGAATGGCAACAGTTATGAGCCATTTAACCTGTAATCTAATGCCGTTTTAATGACAACTGTATCTTGTTTAGTTTTTAAGTTATTTTGAAAAAACTAAAAATGTACATTTTTATAAAAACTATTATAGTTTTTTTTTATAATTTTGGAATCTCTAAAAACATTATTAGGACAACTTTTGTGTTCAGATTTTAATTTTAACGTATCGGTTTTGAGATACCATCATCAACTTTTGTTTTTCTTATGACGGCCATTTTGTTTTTTATTGCACATTTTCAAAAAATTTTTTTCCTTTAAAAGGTAATAAAACTTTATAGCGTAACGCTGTGTACTCTGTACTAGGGATGCGACATCGAAGCCAAACATCGATGTTGAATATCGATGGTGACCATCGACCAACGAAACATCGAACAAATAACATCGATGTTTCTTAAAATCTTATTAAATTACTAAAATTATATGTTCCTTACTGTTCTTAACTCTTTTCAAATAACTAGATGTTACAGGAAAACATCGATGTTTCAATACTCCACCATCGATAGCAAAACATCGACCATCGATCAACCTAACATCGATGAACATCGCGCATCCCTACTCTGTACTGTAGGCGAAAATAAAGAGCTACACTTACCCAATAAATAGAGACAAGGAGGCCTAACTTTTCATTTGACAGCCGATAGATGTGACGTCAAGGGTATGCTTTTCAAAAAAATGGCGTTATTTCTTTGACGCTTTGTAAAAATCGTGTTAATTGTGTTTATATTTGTGAGTAAATAGTGGATTTAAAAAAATTAACTATTGTATAAAGAATATATTAAATTTTAAATTGGTTAAAAAAGGGACTCCCACACTATCAGCTGTTTACTGTTATAGCAAAGTTGGGCCACCTTGTCTCTATCAACCTTGACACTTACCGGCTCACTAAAAATTTCATCAAATCTCGTTTTAACATCTTTCCCTTTCTTTGGCCTTATAAGTATAAAAATTTTGTTTAAATTTGGGCAGGCTCTAAGTAGTTTTTCCATGGCAAGTTTTCCTAAAAACCCTGTCGCTCCAGTTATAAAAATGGAAGAATCTCTATAGAATTCCTTTATATCGCTATCTTCTTCTGGCACAATCATATCTGAGGCAGTGATGTCTTGTCCTTGTTGATCGTAAATGTCCATCTCGCTTATTTGAGTAGTCTAAAATAAAAGTTGGTTTTAAATAACCTCGGCACCCAAAAATTAATAAATAAAAAGGGCCTTTCAAAAATACAAAAAGAAAATAAAAAATTTGTCACTCTAGAAAAGAATGATAAGTATAACTGCGAGCTGAATTAAAAGTTGCTATTAAAATAAAAAATATCCATTGATAAAAAAAATATGACAACTTTAAAAATCCCAATAAATTAAATAACACGCTGTAGCGAGTAAAATACGCAAGATAATTGTAATTTTTATCCAGGGCCGTGCCTACCGAGTGGTGCAAGTGGTGCAAGGCACCAGAGCGCAACGCTGCAGGGGCGAAAAATTATGAAATAAGGGCGGAAATTTCTGAAATAAAGGGGATATTTAGGAAATAAACCATTTAGAATGGAATACAGTTTAATTTTATAAATTTAAAGTGGGTCCGTTTTTTGCCTTTAAAAATATTTACGAAGAAACAGAAGTTAGTAGAATAAAAAAGTCAAAGGACTCAGTATATTGTTTGGTAAAGTTTAGTGGGGACCTTTTTTGGTCTTCAAAAATCAATTTACAATTTCTTGTAGGGGCGGCCAATAATTTTCTGCACCACGGCGCAGTCAAAATTTGATTCTCACAAATAAAAGCCATTTTGTGTGTAAAACACACGAAAATATAGGTTCCTTTAATAAGCGTTAAATTTGATCCACCCAGTACTGATTTTCCAAGTTACATACATTCTATATACAATGCATTTCTTTAATGATTCCTCCTCCTTTTATCGAATAAATTTAAAAATAACAAACTTTGGAATATAAAATTGATGCATAAATATCATATTTTAGAGTGAAATTGACAGATGAAAATTTCAAGATGACGTCTGGTGGTATCTTGAATGGAAAAAAATATTTTAAAGCTCCCGACCAGTACCTTAGAACTCTAGAATATGAAGTAAATAACCATACCTAATACAAAATGGCGGTACTTTAAAAATTACCTAAACACCCGATTTGGATGGCCATATTTCCAAAAATAATAAAGTAAGATGTAGTTAATGTGATATTTTCTCAAAGCTTATTTAAAGATTCTTTTAAAGGTAAAATATTATACACGGTGATTCATTAAAAAAATATATATTATTTTTTCTACCCTGTATATTATCACTTTTAAAGTACCGCCATTTTGTATTAGATGAAGGTATTTACTTTATATTCTGGGGTTAAGAAGTAGTCGTCAGAAGTTTCAACTTTTTTCCAAGACGGCGCCCAGCCTCTATATTGAAATGTTTAACAACTGTCAAATATAGTATTTATGCATAAATTTTATAAATGCTTACGTTCGCAACGATCTGGCTTGTGCCCGAGTTTCTAATCTTGAATCGGGTAGGCCCGATGTCCTTTGGCTCAAACTTTCCCTTAGGTCTTCTACTAAACTTATCTGTTGTTTGTACCGATCTCTATCTGACAATTCCTAAGTCGAATTCTTTGACTTTCTTTCAACAAAGATCGACGGTATCATTTCCCAGTTTCCAATGGCCGAAGTAATCGTGCTTGGCGATTTCAATGTCCATAATAAGGACTGGCTAGGCTCTTCAAAAACTGACCCTCAAGGCAGAGCAGCCGAAATCTTCGCAGTCAGTAATTCTCTTACCAACCTTATTATGACTCCTACCTACTTTCCTAGAGTGCCAAATTATAGCTCAAACCCCTTAGATCTTTTTCTTACTTCTAACCCTGAACTCTATGAAGCATCCTATTACTGCTCCTCTAGGTCGCTCAGATCATGGCTTGATTACTGTATCTTACTCTGTACATCCTGAGGTAAATGAATCCATGCCACCACGCACCGTATGGCACTACAACTCAGCCGACTGGGATGGCCTTAGGGACTTTTTCGCCACGTACCCTTGGGACACTATCTGCTTTTCTTCCCAAGATCCTTCCGAAATCTGTAAGCAACTGACCGAGTCAATTCTATTGGGCGTTGAAACCTATGTACCTCACATCAAGTAAACCATCAAACCCTCTAATCACAAACCTTGGTTCACTAAAACATGTGACAAAGCTAGAATTTTAAAAGTTCAGGCTCACAAGAAGTTTCTACAGGATCCTAGTCCAGAAAACCGACAGGCCAGCATTGAAGCAAGAAACCACTACCACCAACAATCTCAGAAGCCAAAGACTCCTTTGATAACCGTATAAAAACAAAGTACTTTCTTGCTCAAATGGCAGCAAAACCTTCTGGTCCTTTGCCAAAAACATCAGTAGAAATTTCTGTACCAGTTCTTTTCCACCATTAACTTTGGAAGATGAAATTATTTCTACATCTAAAGGAAAGGCCGAACTATTTGCTGAACAATTTGCTGCCAACCTTCAACCCTTCATCCACCTGCCAATTATCCAATTCCAACTATTCCCCAAGTTCCTCACAAAATGCCCAATATTATTTTTAAGATTAAACACATTAAGCGTATCCTTTCTTCTCTTAACACCAAGAAATCGTCTGGGCTAGATGGAATACCAGCAATCGTTTTAAAAAAATGTGCTCCTGAACTTGCACCTATTTTAACCAGGCTCTTTCGAATTTCTTATGACACAGGTATTTTTCCAGACAGTTGGAGAGCTGCAAGTGTCCAGCCTATTCCCAAGAAAGGATCCAAATCTCTTCCATCTCCTCTCAATGCTTTGTAAAGTAATGGAGAAATCCATTAACTCACAAATTCTTAGGTATTTAGAAAAACATAAAATTTTACATGACAGGCAATACGGATTTCGTCACAATAGATCTACAGCAGATCTCCTTTCCTTCGTTTCACACAACTGGAACAAGTCTCTTGAGTTTCTAGGTGAGTCCTAGATCGTTGCTCTTGATATATCTAAAGCTTTCGACCAAGTCTGGCATGACGCACTTATTAATAAACTTCCCTCCTACGGTCTTCCAACTAAACTCTGCTCTTGGCTCTCCAGTTATCTTTCTAATCGACGTATATCAGTCATTGTTGATGGCAACTCTTCAAGCTTTCACGAAATTAATGTTGGAGTGCCTCAGGGTTCAGTACTAGCACCAACTTTGTTTCTTCTTCACATCAACGACCTTCTTTCTTCCACAACCAATCCCATTCATAGTTATGCTGACGATAGTACCCTTCACTCCACTACAACCCTCAGCATTCTTGATGCCATTCAAAGAAGAGCTCGTTCGTCTTATTAATGATCCTTTGCGCTCTCAAAGACTTCCCTCTCTTGCCCATCGTCGAGCTGTGGGAGATCTATCGGCTCTTCTATAGATACTTTTACGGCTTCTGCTCCGACGAATTATATATAGTCCCTCCTCTTGTAGCTCCCAACAGAGAAACTCGTTGGTGCCGCGCGTATGCATCCCTATACTTCAATTGGACAGGCCCCGAACTTCCCATTTCGTTCGTTCTTTTATCCCTAGAGTTTCTAGACTGTGGAACCTACTGCCAGCGGAGGTCTTTCCTTCCCCCAAATCTCTCAAGTTTTTAAGTCCCGTGTTAACAAAGTTCCACTTACCCTGCTTAAGACACCCACGGTACGTTAGTATTCAGGCTTTCAGCCTTCGTGGATTGTCCAAAGATAAAAAAAAATGTTTTTTCCTCGTATTATAAAAAAGTAGTTTATTAATTGATCTTAAATTGTAAAGAAAATATATGGTTTGGTCACTGTCGGTCAATTAGTTTTAAATATATTAAATACCTTATATTAAGTGTTCAACTTTTAGCGAGAAATAATGATGCAAAGGACACGTGTTAAAATTATTAACAAATTGCAAATAATAATTACTAATTTTAAATTTAACGATGTCACCGTTGGTTAGCAAAGTATTTACTGGAATTGTGGCCAAAATTAAAACAAATAATTAATAGTTTAAAAAACTAATAAAACACGCTTTTATATGCAACCGAACTAAAAATTAAAAATAATTTTTCATTAAAAAAATATTTTCACTTCATAGTAAAAAGCGTAAGTGCTTAATATATTAAATGTTATAATTATTATATTTGCCAATATCTATGATGGAAAAGTTATGAAAAATAGTAAAATGCACCCCACGCTTTTTACTATGAAGTGAAAATATTTTTTTTAATGAAAAATTATTTTTTAATTTTTAGTTCGGTTGCATATAAAAGCGTGTTTTTTTAGTTTTTTTAAACTATTAATTATTTTTCATTTTTTAGTTCGTTATATTGCACAAAATTTTAATATAACAGTAAATTAGAACATACTAATTAATTAAGCAGCAAAAAGAAAATAACCAGCCCCCTATGAAATGACAATGGTAGCAAATTTTAAAATTTGCAAAAGATTGCAACTCACTAAAAAATTTCTTCTTCATTAAGTAGCAAAGTTTCAAATTTTGCCAACAGATGGCACTCCAGGAAATGTTTGGACCGTTGTCAACACTTTGCGAATCCACTAAAAATTTCTTCCTCATTTAATAGCAAAGTTTGAAATTTTTCCAACAGATGGCATCCTAGGTGTTGTTTTTATAATATAATGGAATTTTTTTTTCCTGGCGATTAAAAAAAGATAAAGGGATACTGTTTGCAGATTATTGCATTGTCATGGGTCCTTAATACGTGTGCAAAGTTTCAAAGAAATCGAATAGCTGGAAGTTGGTTAAAATTAGGCTCAAAGATTCCGTTACATAGGCAGCCAGATGGATAGATTGATAGATAGATAGATAGTTACAACCCAAGTTAATAAAAGCGTGTTAAAAAGGCAATTGAAAAGCAAAACTTTTCCCAATTTTTACTGTGTCGGGTACCACAAAGGATTAAAAAATATTTTGAAGAACTTAACTGACTTTCTGTCTGATCTTACTGTAACAACTAAATATGCTGTGAAAACGGATATTTTTGTCTCCAATTGCGTTTTGCCAACGCAAAAAAAAGTTCTTTTGTAGCCCAAGGTCCTTGCTTTTTTGACAATAAATTTAAAGAATTATATATGTTGTATTAAAAATATTAAACAAAAGATACGTAAATACCTTAGATCCCATTACACATGAGAGGTACAATCGGTCTACGTGCTACGCCGCTCGTAGAATGTAGACCCCAAAATTTGTTTTCACGTCAGTTTTAAAATAAAGGCGCACCAGTGTCTTTTAAGCGTTGTTGTTGTTGAAGGACACTGATTAATTAAAAAAAAGATAAGAAAAAGAATTAAGTTTATCCTCTTGTAAACTAAATATTTCTAAAAGATGCATGTTTTGAATTAAGAATCTAAGAATATTTTTTTATTTACTTTTAAATTAACACTATACAATAATTACCTAATTGCATTATGATATTACACTAAGTTAATTAAAATAAGTTAATAATATACATTTTAATTTTTAATAAAATATTGAGTTGAGGTAGGTAGCTAAACAAAAAAAAAATGTGTATTGAAAAATTAACGTTTTCTCATTTTCTGTGATGGCCTCCTATAAAAAACAGCCAAATTTATGGTAGATACTAATTTTTGGTTAATTTTTAAATAACAACTAGGTACCAACATATATTTTTAAAAGTTTAAAGAGAGCCTAATAAATATAAACAAAAATATCTAGGGTGCTCCATTTGAAAAATATAAGTTAGGATTTTTTAAACTGCACAACCTAGAAAAGAACTAATTACGCCACAGTTTTTTATGGATAAAATTACATAATTAAACTATCTAAGGTTTTTTGAAGCATTAATACCAAATAAGTTAAAAAATATTGTAAAAATGGGCAAAATCTAAAAAAGATCACCTTATAGTTTAGAAAATAATTGCAATGGCCATAAACTGTTTTCACTACAGTTGTTTTCTCAAAAAACAGGAGTCGTTATTAGAAATTTAATATTCCTCGCGGTTTTCGAGATAATAAAATATTATAATAAATAAAAATATTCATTTAACAGATATAACAAACACAATTTTACATAATCATCAGTAACCTAAAGTTAAATAAATAAAAATCCCAGAAAGAATACGTCGCGAGTGGGAGTCTCACAAATTCACAGGCACATCACTCACCAATTATTCGTAACGATTTTTACTTCAAGAAGATAGTGTTACAACAAAATGTAATAGACAACTACAAAATCGTTAAAATAAAATATATGCTATATCTAACTGATTCTGAATTTATCAATAACTTATACCTAAAAGTAGTAGATAAAATGCAAAATCATCGAAAATTAAACACCCTTTAAATGTACATCTTTTATACAGAATTGATAAAAATATGTAGAAAAACAAACAGAAACTTTCAATTTCTCAATAGAAATAGACATTTTATTCGCAACAATTTTTTCCATTTTGAAAGTACCAACTTGTGCTTTATTATTATTAAAAGTTAACTGATATTTTATTTACGTAACAAAGAACCACAATAAGCAAACCGATAGATAAAAAGAAAATTACGTACATCTATTCCTACTATTCATAACAATAACAGATACAAAAGTCTTTCTATCTTACGTATTATTAAGATATCCGATAATTAAAATGTCCAAGGAGATGAATTAATTACCTTCTCACTTCATACATTTACCTAATATAAAAAGTGATAAAAATTAATAAACATAAAAAACTAATTAATTGCAAATCGTTATTTATTAAACCATTAAATTAAAAATAAACCTGTAAATGCATAAATAAAAGTCCAATATAGACAAGGAAATAAACTTTATGGATGTCTCGTGTATGAAATAATATGTATTTATTGTTTATTTTGTTTTCTGGGAATATCCATTTAAATAAAAACATTATTGGGTTTTCTGTAGTATAAATATATGTACAGGGTTTTCATTTATATTTTACCACCCACTTTTAACTATAACCAAAGACAATTGTAGTTTAACTATTGACACCCAGAACAATGCTAAATTTTTTGTCATCAGTTTGGACGCTCGCTTCGTGGAATTTATGAAGCGGGTATCCATTGAGTACACACGTAAACAGTACGTAAAATTTGCCGCTACATAAATTCAGCCAAGCCAGCGTCCAAACTGATGACCAAAAATTTAGCATTGTTCTGGGAGTCTTTAGTGAAACTTCAATTTTCTTTACTATAACCAAGAAGAATAGAAAAAAGTTTCAAACTTTTTATCTATTACACAGGTAGGCATGGGTAAAATTGTCTTATATTGAATATCGGTTTCTTAAAGATTTTGAGGTATCGATTTAAAAAAATTAAAAAAAAATCATCACGGTTTTTAGTAAAATAAATCAATGTTACCCCAGTACAAAGATGCTATAATAACAATTTTTATTGATGCTATTTACTTTACTACTACGAGTTCTTTTAGAGACAAGTAACCAAGTACCATTTTATTCACCGCACTAGCTTTAAATATTCTCTACAGTGTGCTTACAAAATAATATAATAATACCTATAAACGTTTTTATTTTTAATATTTCAAACAAAAATTTATCCTTCAGATACATGTTTGCTATAATAAAAAAGTCATAAACTATCACCATGTATTATACAAGACGGCTTAAATTGCGATAATATTATTATTTGGAAAATAAATAAAGTCAGGAAAATTTATGTTTTAAACTGTTTAATTAAATAGCATAAAACAGGGTAGTCCAAATAGTATGTAATTTTTTTAATGGTTTTGGCTCTTGGGGAAAATTAAGATTAAACCGATTTTATTTTATTATTTATTTTATTTTTACAATGCAGGAAATTAAATAGTTTTTAAATTATAATAAACACACAAGGTATGATTATTTTTTATATTAGAAATAATATATTTGTAATTTTTTAATCAACTTTTATATTATAGACGTATAGAATGAGTTTTAATACGGTTTTTATTTTAAGGACATTTTTAATTCAGTGCGCTGTAAAGGAAAAAATATTTTATTTTTATTAGAAACTATAATGCCTTAAAAATATAAGATAAATTTGATAACTTTGTTATGTTGTACAATAAAATGGTTTAAAAACTTTTCTCAAATTTATTATTTTATTAATTTTTTAAAATAATATATTTAAAAGTCAATTTTAAGCCCCCTGTACTACATTATGTGAACATTTTTATGAACGCTATTATTTGGGACACATTGTTTTGATAAATAACTTTTTTTTCAAAAATAAAAAATAAAAATTTTACAGTTATACTAAAGGTATTAAGTAAAACTGGCAACCTTTTATTTTTGAAGCACTACTTCTAAGGGCGGCTAACTTTAATTTGCACGTGGGCGGCCGATTATCTAGAACTGGCCCCGGTTGTTGCAAAACAATAATTTAGTTGCTTGCTTGCTTGGGTTGGGATGGCTTTGCTGCTAGGCAATCGCCAGAATAATTTAGTTATTTTCAAAAGTATTACAAGACCTATACTTATTGTATTTTTGGGCCATTTACTATTAAAAAAATTGGTTTTAACATTTTACCCAAAAACTCTATTTTTATTTCCTTAATATACAGAGTCCAAAAGCAATTAGCAGCATTGTGGTAGGGAACTGAAGAAAAAATAGAAATAGAATAGAAAAGTTTAAATAGATGTTATTGCGTACTATATGAAATATAAATTTGTTTACTTAATGTCACCCATAGCTCTGTTTGGCAATCGGTTTAGTGGAGTGTAGTGTGGTATAGGAAGTGTAAGTAGTGGCCATTCTTTTATTTCCACAGCCGACTTAGCATAAAAATATTCAAAGCAGTATTAATGGCGGTACTTGATTTTCTTTTGAACAGATGGCCGTACACATATAGGTAAGATGGCCTGTGTACTTCTTGAGGGTTTTCTTTTCTTTTCCTTTTATTCCACCTGCGTGCTATTTTTTTAATTCCCCAAATAGAGGACGCATTGTAATCAATTTTCCACTAATGTGATTTTATAATAATAATTTCCACAACCGTTACAAATGTCTCAGCGGGTCGTAAAAATATTCTTCCAGCATTGCAACACCCAATGATAGTTATCAATAGTTAAGAGACAACCACTTCTTTGCATTTCTGTAATTAATATCATGGTGATCCCTCCTAGTATGAGTATGGTTATCTTTCCTAATCGACATGTACAGATGGTCATACCTACTTTATAAAAAATTTATATACTGTATACTGGCAATTTTAAAGTTAGAAAAATGTTTTTAATATAAACTGATCAATAAACATTAAAACCCACACCTTTATAACAAAATAATTACTTCACCATAACCATAACGAACAACGTCTTAAAAAAATTAAGTATCACAAAGAAAATGTCATGATTTTATTTACTTTTGGTTTACATTTTGCAATAACATCCACATATGGTTTAACGCGTTAGGAATGCGAAGCAAATTAGTAAGATAGCACCGTCATTTATCAATTGTATCCTTATTTTTTTTGTATTGGCCATCTTTCCTATACGGCCATATTTCCTAGATTTACCCTAATATTCCATGTTAAATGATGTATAAGCTGCCATAAGCTGCCTATACCTATCTTTTATACTTTTTTAGTAAATTAGGTTTAACATATTTTTATTTCAAATACATATATCCATTTAAATCTAAAGAGGCTGTGATATAGCTACATATGTCCGTTTACTAAGCCATTATCGTGAAATGTAGATTTGTCCCAATATAGCACAAATTTAAAGCCTTTTTATTATCTTTCACTCATAATCAATTTGTTAAATTTTTTAAAGCTTTTTATACAGGGTGTTATGGAAATACTTTAATATATTTAAACCCGAAAATCCTTGTGTAAAAATAAATTGAATAAAAATTATTAAAAATGGCGGACCACCATAAATAACAGTGATAATGAACCCCAAAATTTTACGATTAAAAAGCAAACCCGCTACTGACCAGCTCTTTAAATCCCTTTAAATACATATGTTTACCTTCTGTCGCTGTCAAAAACAGCTGAAAGCAGTTATAACACGTGGTTACGTCAACGAGCTTGAAAAAAGTTGCCAAATTTATTTTGTTCTTTACCAGTTTATCTATGGGTTTTGCTGTTTCAATTCGATCAAACGAAAAACTTACATGATTACACAAATTATCCTTTATTACGCTACTAGGTTGTTCCAGCGTATAATGAAAGTAAATATTACTTTTTCCACAAGTCAAGTACACTTTTTAGGTGGTTAGTTACTTTACAAACTTTTTAAACACTGCGACGCGACACGTATGCGCACAAAGAATTGAATTAAAATACACAAAACGGTATTTTTATTGCAAAACACTGTTAAAACAAATTTTACTGCGTTTTTAAATAAAGTTTTTGTTACTTTTCGCTTTTCTTTCATCAAAATTAACAGCTGACAGACGACAGGTGGTTTACACGCAAGATCGTTTGACTAGGTAAGGTTGCCTCATTACGTCACATATGTACCGCACTGCTGGTTCCTTGGCGCCAACATAGCAAACAAGGAATAATCATTGTTAAATAATTTATTAATAGGAAATAAAGAAGTTACGGTAACAACTGGAATTAACAGTATTTAAAAGTATTTCTTTAATATTGACAAAAACACAAACTACACTGTTTAAAACTTCATTAAATAATGAGCAAAATACATATGTGACGTATGGTCCGCCATGTTGCAAGGCTTACGAGGCAACCTTACCTAGTCAAACGATCTTGGTTCACACGAGAAAAGAGTACAAAAGATTATTCCCTATGAGACAAATGTACAAAAAAACTACGGTAATTGTACAGAAAGTGTCCGAAACTCCGATTTTAACCAAATTTGGTATGTTGGGTTTTTGGGGTGCTGATCACGAATCTGAAAGAAATTTTAGTCGGAAATGTTTGGTTTCCGAGATTATCATCATCAAAGTTGGCATTTAAACTTACCTTATTTTTACTATTATTCCCTCTTCTTGCACACAATTCTTGATTTAAAGCTAAAGTGGCCCACAATATTTGGTTTTCACCTTTTAAAACCCCGTTTTTCTATGTTTTTTACACCTTTTATCAAATAAATTGAGAAGGGTCCCTTTAAAAACGTTGCAACCGTGCATTCACTGCTCCACCGCCTCCACCATATTCTGCTACGATTAAAAACGATCGAAAGCGAAGCTATGCAATTTAATTCAAAAAAGTGTAAAATACGTAGAAGAATGAGGTTTTAAAAGGTGAAAATCAAATATGGTGTACCACTTTAACTTAAAATCAAGAATTGTATGCCAAAAGAAGGGGGAATAAAGTAAAAATGAGGTTAGTTCAAATGCCAACTTTAATGATGGATATCTCGGAAACAAATGTTTCCGACTAAAAATTTTTTCAGATCCGTGACCAGCGCCACAAACACAGGTGTTTTTACAGTTTAGATGTTTTTTGCAAGAAATTTATTGCAATTTATTCTAACATTTTTGCAGTTTGCACGTAACTGGGTTTATCAATTTACTGAAACTTGTAAGTTCAATTCTTTTTAAACCTTTTTCTTTGTCTCATGTTGTTCTGGTTATGGGCGATAAAATGATACTTACAGCGAATTCTTTTGGTTAAACTAGGTGCTTTCAATTTAATTAGGTTTTTTAATCAAAATTTTTTACTACAAAATGCAGAGTTTGTTTTTTCTTGTGATAATTCATAAAAGCTTGATGTCTAGGAACTTATTACCGTGGGTATAAAAAGTAGACGGCATATTTAACATACCTTAGGGATAAAGGAGCCGAAGTGAACATTTTGGGGCTTCTTCAGATGTACGGTTACAAAATGCATGAAACAATTAGTTTGTGTTGCTATATTACTGTACATCTCATTGGTACAGAAGAGAAGGGAAGTTTATGGTGAAAGTGTAAAGAATGTACTCGTGAAAATAAAGGTACTTTCCAGCCAAGAAAAAATCCTAGTCTTCTAAAAGCTGTTGTAGCTCTAAATGTTATTTAAGGTTATTATTTAATGTAACGCCTACGCCGCTCATAAGTAGATAATAAAAATTGGTTAACTTTTTTTATGCCGGTATATTATTGTCCTCTATTGTGTGCTTTGAAATCTACGATAAAATGGTGGTGCCCTCTGGATAACATTATTCAGTCGTTAAATGGGTTTAACATCTAAAAACCTGGCACCCACGGTACTTAGTACTTAGCTTTTGTGCTACTAACATGGACTGCCATAAACATATAAAAACTAAATATACTAAATGTACTAGATGTAGTACAATTGTACAGCTGAACATTGCAAATTCGCGTTGTTGTTGCCAAGGAAGCCATGATGAATGGCATGATTTAACTGACCAATAAGAAGGCTTCCTTGTGCAAGGTTACATAAAGACGAAATTCGCTTGCCCTGGTTTGCGTTTTAAATAATATTGCGAAGAATTTACCAAATTGTGCGTTTATTAAGTTTTGCATCTTGTTTTAATTTACGTAAAATGCAACGAAATTCAATCGAGTTGACTGACATGGTTTTGTGTTATGGGGAAGCTAGGCAAAATGCTCGGCAAGCCAGGCTGCTATATCAAGAGCGATATCCAGATCGGAACACCCCTAGTGAAAGAACTTTCGTGTCTGTAGTTCAACAACTTCGAGACCGGGGAAGCTTTCGAGGTGTAAATGCAGATAGAGGCCGAGGACGTACCGAAAACACACTGGCCGCAGAGCAGGAAATTTTAAATTCTGTTCGTGATAATCCTAGTATAAGTACTAGACGATTAACGTCACAAATCGGTCGGGCTTCAAACTTTATAACGTGGCGAACATTACATGAAGATCGTCAACATCCTTATCATGTGCAAAAAGTGCAAGCGTTAAAACCAGAAGACTACGCCTTGCGTAGAAATTACTGTCGGTGGTTTTTGCAAAAACTGCTAATGAACCAAATTGGATTCGCAATGTGTTGTTTACCGATGAGGCCGGTTTTACTCGCGATGGTGTGTTTAATCAACACAATACGCATATTTGGAGCGTAGAAAATCCACACGCATTCCGCGAAACGCACCATCAAGAAAAATTTTCTATTAACGTTTGGGCTGGTATTATAGACAATCAACTAATAGGTCCCCATATTTTGCCAGCAAGGCTAAATGGGGAAGGTTATTTGGCTTTTTTGCAGAACGACCTTCCCAATTTATTAGATGATGTCCCTTTAGCCGTTATACGACAAATGTGGCTACTTCAAGATGGAGCACCTTGTCATAACGCGAGAATAGTCACGGACTATTTAAATGAAAATTTTAGAGATAGGTGGATTGGACGCAGTGGACCTATTCGATGGCCTCCTCGGTCTCCCGACCTTAATCCATGCGATTTTTTTTGTGGGGAACTATGAAAGAGTTTGTTTATAGTGAACCCATTAACAGTTTAGAACAGTTGCGAAATCGTGTGGAACTAGCGGCTCAGCAAATAAGAAACAATGAAAACATTTTTGCGCGTGTGAGAAACAGTATGCAGCGGAAAATAAATGCATGTTTGGAATCAAATGGAGGGCATTTTGAACATATACCGTATTGAAGGTAAATCCACCTTTATTTAAATATTTTTTTGTTACAATTTATTTTGATATAAGGTTTTTAATAACTTTTTAAAGTAAATTTATAAAAAAATAGAATATAATAACATTTTACCTTTTTATTCTATTATGTATTTATATCGTTTATTGGGTATAAAATAGGACGTTTGGCAACATCGCAAACAAAGTCGCCTACTGTCTGTGACTAACGAACGGGCTTGGTGTTTATAGTATTTACGTAACCAGGGACGTAGCAGATAGGTGAAAAGAAGGTATTTTTACAAATTGTAAAAAAGTTTGAATTAAACAAAAAAAGTACTCAGTGTGTCTCTACACTGTCCCAGGAGTCGCCCATTTCAATATATTAAAGTATTTCCATAACACCCTGTATAATCAAATGATTTCTGTTGGGATATTTTTAGCATAAACTCTTGACTAAAGATAACAATTTTTTCACATTTCACCCCAGTATTTTATCATCCTTTTGTTGTAAAAAAGTAGTTTTTATTTAAAATCACTGAAATTTGTTGTAAACTGATTAAAATACTAGTAACTGATAAATAATGATTTGCTAAAAAGTACAACCTATACACCATTTTAAAGGGTACTTTATTTGCCATTATCTAGTGTGAAAAAATACAGGGTGTTTTATTTAAAATTAAATAGTTATTTGATTTCCTGAAAAAGTGACATTATTTTTTAAGGACCCTGTACAACATTTAATTAGGATATGACTTACACGTATGTAATGTCCTTACATTAAAAGTCTGATATTAAACTTTTATCAATTTTATAATAAAAAATAAAGTTTAAAGAGTTAAAAGCATTAAAATAAAATTAATTGCAACGCCGCGCCGCACAGTGGCCGATTTATTGTTAAAACGTGGCATAAATTAAAAGAAGATCAAAAATGTTGTTTTATCATTCCAAAATTACAAACACACAAATTATAATCATTTTAAGTGGCAAAAGCTTTATTGATATCTTAATAAGTTTTATACAGGATGTTTCGAAACTTGGCATGAACGACAACCTATATACAGGATTCCATAGTATCCATACTATTGAGAATTTTAATTCCAAACAAAAACTATGTTAGAGACTGCTATTTTAGCTACTTTTTAAAATTATTTTGAAGTATACAGGGTGAGCCAAAAAACATGGCACACCAAAAACAGGTTATTTTAAATGGGACACCCTGTATATTTTTGCATTTTTCGAATCTACATAAAATTATAAGCATTTTGGCTTGTCATATTCTTATACCTAAAGTTAATAGTTTGGGAGTTATTAACAATTGAAAATCGGAATTTTTGAACTTTGACGATTTACCAAGCAAAAACAGTTGAAGATAGAGCAAAACGACTTTCACTTTCCTATCTTAACTTTTCAACAGCTATCTAACGGAAATAAAAAGTGAAGGCGAAGTGAAGGTAAAGTGAAGGTGAAGTGAAGGTAAATTGAAGGTTAAATTCACCTTCATTAACCTTCAAATCACCTTCACTTTTTAATATATTTAACCAACTAGTGACAATACAAAAATCGACCTTACTAACTGTCCAGAGTTATTAGTTTGTGGTTCATAAAATATTTAATGTATGTCTCGAAAATCAATAGTTTTTGAAATATTCCAACAAAATAAGTTTAAGTGTTTTTAACAAATCACCCTGTATCTCAGAAACAACTGAAATGTTTCATCGCGGTAAAAGCACTAGCAGCACTTGCCATTTCGGAAAAAGCAAAAGTGGCATCACCTAAACTAGACACCTTGTATAGGGTATTCTATTAAAAAAAAATAATAATTTCTCATACTTTTTTAAGCTACCTTGTATAAATTTAAAAATACATTGCAACCTCTGTGGATAACAATCCTACACTTCTTAAATTAAATGTTTTTGTAGCTAGAAAAATAAAGAAGCTGGTGGAGTCTATAACCCTGCACTAATATTTAATTATACTTTAACTATAAGTTTATTAAAAAAAGCGCAAAAAGTCGCAAAACTTTTCTTGGTAACCAGAAAACTAAACAGTTAGAGAAGATAATGTGATACAAATTTTAAGAGGGTCGTTAGCGGAACATAAAAAAAAATGCTTTTAAAATGGCTACCTTGCTATAATTTTTATACACTTGATTAAATGTGTTAGTAAAATAGAAAACAAAATTTCAATAAATGAATAAAACACTATATACATACCTGACTAAACACTAATCCCACTAAACAGTAAAAAAAATTCTACAAGAAATTTTTAATACAAGGAATCTTTATAAGACAATGTTTATCATTGAATAACGTTTACTGCTTAGAAAACTTGGCTTAATTTAAAGATGGCGTAGGGATTAAAAACAAGTGAAAAATTCAGAATGGTCACAGCCAACTAATAGAATAGAATGTTAGGAAGTAAAATATTGACAATTTACTTAATTTTTAAGATTTGATGTTTCCCTTTTTGCCACAATTTTACAAAAATCGACCATAGTGCGCCGCATTAAAAAAAAATCAAATATTGCAAAAACAAATAAAATAAGACACTTGGTACTAACAAACTTTAGTTACTTTTTTGGGTATAATTTAAAATCGTCATAAAATTTAGGGTGTTTAATTAAAAAATATATATACCTTTGATATGTCACACTTTTTGAGACACCCTGTATAGAACAAAATACTTGTGTGTGACTTTTTCAACTTTTAAATGTATCTTAATTTAGTTTTTTTTTAAAGCCTATGGTTATCTAGCTGCAAACCGTGTCGAATATTGTGGGGCACCCTGTATAAATCCGGCAGATTGCCCACATATTCTGGAACAATCTGTGTATAAAAATTGTAATAACAAAGAAAAAACAAATATATGGAGGGGCACCGGTCATATTTTTATATTACTTTAAGACAGGTACTTATTTTTTAAAATATTTAAATTACCTTATCCTACACAAATTTTTTAAATTAAGTGAGGCTGCATCATTGTTGCATGACATGAAGCGATATTTGTATGAAGTTCATATTAACTTACATATAATTAAATATTTTTTTTTATGTGATTATATTTTATTTACCAATAAATAATACCGGAATTGTTCATATAGAACACAATTTATAAATATTGCATTGCAATATTTCCGATTTCTTACCCTGCTATTTCCACAAAAACAAAATTGATGACCCTGTATACTATTTACTAATTATAAAATTTCTATTGCCTGGATTGCTAAATACTAATATATTTTTTGCTGCTGTAATAAATATTAAAATCGAAGGATATGGAATACTTTTAAATTTTTAAATTAACTAAATATCGTCAGTATTTTTAAATATTAATTTTTTAATAGGTTCGTATGTAAATATGGAATTAACATTGGTGTATTTACTTATTCAACAAATTCGCATTTTAAAAAATAATTGCCTACTTTAATATGGTATGAAGTAGCGGTTGCAAATATTTGTGTATGATAATTTTATAAAGGATGTGTAAATATTTTAGGTTATAAAATAAATTTGTATTTGGAAAAAAATACTTTAACACTGCTTTAAAAAGTAAGGTCTCTGATACGATACTAAGCGTCAGCGTCGAGCGGCTGATTTAAAAAAGTTGTTTTATTCTTGCATAAAGATCAAAGACAGCGCTCTCATATTTTCCGCTCAACGCTGCCCGCTGACGCTGATGCTTAGTATCGTGTCAGATGCCTAAAAGTGGGATTTTCTGCCGAATTATTTTGTTAAGTTACTTTATCTGAAAGACAGGTTCTAAAGGAAAATAAAAATAAAATAATGTTAAAAAAGAAATAAATTATATTCTGCCACAATAAATATTTTAGACAGCCTGTTAGGGTTATAAGTATGGCAGAGTAGTTAATTGTTTATTGACTAAATATCGCCCTAATATGGTTGGCTATGATAAGGTTAATTTTAAATATTAATTTTGTATACACTTTTAACTAATTGTACTGATTGTAACCTTGTTACCCAATAAAAGACGTTTATTATTATTATTATTATTAATATATTAATTTACAGTTTTATATATCCCCATTTGTGAAAATAAAAATGTGATTTAAAAACTAAAAAAACAAATACTTACCAAACTGATTTACAAAAGTTATGAGGGGTGCATATTTATAATTTGGCAACTGGTACACTAGTTACAAGTTGTTTTGTCGTATTTGAAAAAGTGTTATTAACATACTTATTTATGCAATAAAATTTACACTCTAATTTAAAAAAGAAAAAATTTTTATTAGTTTGTTCATTGAAATTTCAGATATCAAATCCTCATTTAATTCTAAAAATCTTTTTATTTGACATTTTGCTAAATTAGTAAAAAATAAAAGTAGTTGTCTTGGTCTATTTTCATCTTTTTTAGTTTTTGGAGCCCCTGTACAAAAAAAAGGCCAAATTTTTTAACGTGAACCTTGTTTTCATAAGAAGCAAAAGCAGTAGTTGCCATCACGACTTTCTTGAACATTTAAATGTTTTGGTCCTTTTGTTCTATTGTAAAGTCCATCCGTGTGGAAGTTTACACAACGAAAAGTATTTAATATGGTTTATTATATTATTTGTCACCCTGACAGTGACAGAATTATTTAAAAATAATAAAGACCAAATAATATTTGAGTATAATAGCATAGTGCTGATATTTCAAAACCCAGCAATAATTACCGTATACATTTTTGATGTAGAACAGGGTGTCCCCTAAAAAAACGTACTTAACAATGAAAATTATGTTTTTAAGACACCATGTATATTAACTAGTACTGTCAGTAGAAAGAGGGCATTCAAAAAAACAATTTTTATTTTAAATTTATTTTTGTATCTTGTCCAGGAGAAAAGATATTTCCTGTATAAATAGAGTTAGGACACCCTTTATATATTTTATATATATGCATGCCTAACTGCATCCTGTATTGGCGAAACTAAACCACTTAGTATTTGGAAAATTATCAGTTGCAGAAATGCCCACTTACAATATGTTACTAGAGTATGTCTAGTCCATAAATCTATCAACAAATTATCGTTTAATAGCCCGCATTTTATTACTTTTTCGCAACACTTCTGCTATTCGATATACGAAAGTAAAACGGGGCTGGTACACATTTACAACTTATTTACATACATTTAATATATTTCTTGTAAAAATATTTCATATTTGCAGTGTCGGACTGGGAAACCGTCTTGGGGGCTTCTTTTTTAAATTTTTATTCTTGGCTCTGGTCCCTGCTGGTCCAATTCGCCGGCCCTCTCCTTTTCCGAACTATGTTTTCCAGGGCTTCCTCGGTGGAAAACATGGATAGTCGAGCTCGTATCTCCCAGAAATTCCAAAACATGCAAAATAATAATCGATGCAATGCATAAATTGACAGCTGTCAAACCAAGAACTGCTACTGGTATTATGTATAACCGGTCACTGTCAAAACTAACGCATTAAGCGGAGAACGCCACCGTGCCCGGCCTTTAAGAAAACACGTGCACACCACCAAACTTTGAAAACATTAGGCTATAGGAATCTTCGCTCACAGCGCTTAGCTCCAGAAGAAAAATGCCGTCAATTTAGCGTGAATCTTTACTCGATCCCCGAAGGTAAAAACTCCCGTACAGCACCCATGACCGCCACACCGGGTAAAACTCTGTAGTTTTCTACGAGACGTTTGCACTATTCGGAGGTAACAAAGGGTCCTTAAGAGGAGAATAATCCAAAATTATCTGATGAAAAAAATATGCCTTGGTATGGTAAATAGGATATTTTTGCATAGAAATGTACATTTTTACCTGCAGCTATAATTCATGTTTTTGTAGAAGTTTTTACATTCTTTTTTGTATAAACTGGACGTATACTGCAATCATTTGGATGATGATAATTAAACCATACACCAAATCGCGAAAAATTAGTTTTTGGCACCAAACGACTTTCTTCTATCATTTTATATGTATAAAAAGTTCCAGACGCCTGGTTTAAAGTTTTCGCCATCTACATAGTAAAGGACTAAACGACATAATGCAAAAATGCAGTTTTCTTTTATACTGGTTAAGCAAAAGGTATTAGGATATCGGCCGGTAAAGCAACAACAAAGGATGTATGTGACTTATCCAATCCGAAATGTTTACATGCGGGTATTCTCGTTAAACTATCTCTTTTCTTCACATTGCCTATGTGTTAAGATATTTAGCTGATCCGGTATAAAAGGATCCAAGTAGGTTCTCTTTATATAAGCTACTTATCCGTGTCATTTTTTAAATAGAATACATTATTTATTTTTCCCCTTTGTTTAAACAGAACCGTGATACTTTGGATCTTTTTATTTAAAAGGAACTATCGACCAAAAAATCTAAGAGTACTCAGTTTCAAAGTTATAAAATAAGGCATTCAGTTAAGGCTATCATTTCCTTTTAAACGACGTATTATGTTTAAATAACAAAATTAAAAAGTTGTTAACTTTTGTGCAAAATTTATTTTTTAATACAATCGCAGATAACTCAAATGTCCAATTTGGCGCTTGGTTCCTTTTTAATTAGCATCATCCATTTAAGAAAAGTCTATCAAATTTTGTAAAAATATCTGGAATTGTAGGAGAGTTATGGTTAAAAAGGCATTTTTTTTAACTTTAACATTGTGTATCTCGAAAAAAACCGTTTTCGGACGTAATTTTAATTAAAAAATGTTCTTGCATATTATACAGTGGTAAAAGGAAAGTGTTAACTTAAAATTTATACTGTATATTAAAAAAACAGATGATCGAAAGGTTTTGAAGCCAGCTTTTAATTTGCTCTAATGCTTTCTTTTTTGAAGACTATTTTTTTTGAGAATTACATTAACTGCATTTTTATGCAAAAATCAAATATTTACGCGTCATTCTTCCTGAGATATCTAATTTTGTACAAAATTTTCTCAAACATCCTATATAGCTTACAGCGTTCGTACATCTCATGTGTAACGGTACTTAATTTTACCTTTAAAATATTCAAACAAATGCATCAGAACTCCTTAAACAACTATATATATATATATATATATATATATATATATATATATATATATATATATATATATATATTATATATATATATATATATATATATATTTATATATGTATTTTCCATTTCCATAAAAATTTGCCTTATACTTTATTTTCTAACTTGTAAACTTTGGAAACTCTAAGAAATACAAATAAGAGCACCTTAATGTTTTTCCGAAAATAAAAAAAAGCAATAAAAATTATTTTCACACATTTTTGGTGTTTTACACAATTTTTAATATTTGTGTCGTACTTATTAAATTTTGTAACGCTAAATAGAAGAGCTTTTAATTATGCAATTTTGCCCTAATTTAACCAACTTTGAATCTCTTTTGGTTTCCCAAATTCCAATGGTAACCCTTGAATTTATGACACAAAGGGGGTCATATTGAACTTCTGCCTGGTGGGCTAAATGGTGCCCAGTCCAACACTGTATGTATAAACATTTAATATAGTTTTTGTAAAGATTTAATAATTTGCAATAGATATGTTAAGTTTGACCCGCATCTAGCGTATTGGTATTATTTGGTCAGTAGACGGCAATTTCTAACACTTGAAAAAAAAGATAATCATTGGAAACGTTATCATTTCACTTCGTATAAATTATACATCAGTTTATTATATAAAGTATTTTATAATTGGCTTGTAATCATGTTTTCAAGTCATTTAAAGAAACTGGTATATAAATACATATTTATACAACTTGGTCAATTTCGATATGTAATTCTACTTAAAAATAAAAATACAGTGCACAGTAGGGTGGGCCAAAAAATATTGTCTATTTTTTAAAATTTTATATTTTGAAAAACCAGCTGGTGGTCAATAAAATTATCTGCAAGTATGGGTTTTAAGTTTTAATAGGAACATGCTCCGCCTTTTAGTTTTTTATTTGTTGTATATTTATAAAAAGAAAAATACATATCTCGGTCTCTCGAAAACATATCTTGTCTTATATGTTTGTAGAAAATTAAATTCTCTACACAAAAGGTCTCTTATATACAAACTAACCACTTAAAAGATATTGAAGCCCAAAGATTAAATGATTTTAAGAAAAATAACTTTTTTGTTTTAAATTTTTAAGTAACTAACAGCCGTATTCACCAATATTTATCAGGCTGATAGCCTTTAAAAACTCCATTGATTTAAACTGTATGTTTTTTTTTTTTATTTTGGGATGAGTTAGTAGTAGCATTTAATATAAAGTCAATATGTTGTCAATGCCAGCTTTAAAACAATATTATCAGAAAAATAAATCTTAGCAAACAGATAATTATTAGGCCCACAACTATGATAATGGTAAATACGGCAGTAAGAAATAACTATTGTCAATTGATTTTTTTACTCACCCTAGTGCACAGTGCAGCGAGCTTATGGGATTGTTGGACATATTATAATTTTTGTCCTACCCTGTATATCTTTCGAGAAAATAAAAGCTTAATAATTGACTTAAAAACTACAGAATTACGCCAATTAACTGATATTTTTGTAATTTTGTAGAATAGAAGAGAAAAACCTAAAAGGAAGTAAACTTATAATTGGACTTCAGAATAGTAAATAATTTTTAAAATTAACTGGTTGTACTAATTACTTTTGGATCATCAGGATCTTGGATGTTAAAAGCATTTATTGTTAGCTCTATTACAACTTTTTTCTTGCCCTATTGCCGAACCCCATGTTTGAAACCAGTTATCGTAGATATTTCTTCCAGAGTAAAAACGATATGTTTTGAAAATGTACTTTTTTATAGCTTAGTAAATTTGCCAAAACAAAACAATAAATAGAAATCTGCACCATTTTCTTTTAATAAAAAAAAACAAATTGATGGACATTAAATAATTAGATCCTTAAGATGTAATTATTAGGAAATTTCCACATGTATTTGTTACCCTCATCTTATTATAAGACTTATAAAAACACAGTTTTTTTTAATTGTAAAAACTCTTGGAATTTATGCAAAATCGTAACTAATATAACTGTTAGTCCTTAAGTCGGTACTATTGCTAACTTCCTTATTATTAAAGATACGAAGTCGATTAAATTGGTAAAGTTGTAGAACTTTTTCCTCTAATTAGCGTGTTGCCAATCGAAAAACAATTGAACATCGAGTTTTCGATTTATAACAAAAAATGTACTTTTTTAAAGGGTATATTATATTATCATTCAAAAGATCTATTAAGGAGCTTTAAAAAGTTCACATGTGATATATCCAATTTTTAATAGCTTCGAAAATATGACCATACTCAGGAATTTAAGAGTAAACTGGCATTTTTTAAATAAAATACAAAGTATATTACATTATCATTAAATCAATATTTAAAAGAGCTTTAAAAAAATACCAAATTTAATATGTCTATCTCTTATAGTTTAAAAAATATGGCCATTCAAATCTAAAAATTATGTTAAATTTCCATTAATTATATCCAGTTTCGGATTAACCCTATAAGCAAATTAAGCAATTGCTTAGGGCATCACATTCTGAGGGGCACCACAAAGGGGGCACATAAGATTAGAAAATAAAAAAACATTTTTCTATTTTTATATGTTTTTAGTTAAAAACTTAATGGATAAGACGAAAATTTAAAACATATACAGCGTGTCTACTTAAGTTCGCACCATATCGAAAACTTTTTAATTATTAATTTTTCAAAAAAAGGTATGTTTATAAAGAGTTAAGCTTGGTCTAAAATCTATAATGCAAACATCAGATATTAATTTCTTGCAGTGGTATACGAGGTATGTCAAAAAATAAGAATTTCGCTCAAGAGGAAAGTACCCTTATTTTTCATAATATCGAAAATTTTTATAAGGAAATAATCTCTTTTAAATATGCAAATCGGTTTATTTAAAAGAAAATCTTTTTAACTTTTTTATGCGATAACTGGCGTTTATGTAATTTTTCGCTGTTTTGGCAGTTCTCAAACTTTTATTACATAATACAATTTAAAATAGGTATGCACTTATGTACAAAGATGTAATATAACGCATAAAAAATTGATAAAAAGGTTTTTTTAATGACTTCAAAATAAATTTTAGTTTTTCTTTTTGGACACATTCGTTATATTTTTTACACAAGTCTTGTGGCAGTAAGGTTTAAAAATACATCCTACTTTTTTAATAATTTAAAATTAGGTACTTTTTAATCCATCCTGTGCATTTAATATACAAATATATGTACTTGTGAAAATTTATTTTTGCACCAAGCACGACTTTTAGAAGGGAATTTTACGTAAACTTTATAAAAAGAAATAAAAAACCTATTTTTAAAAATGCAAGTTATTAAAAAATTCCCATACATTTTTTTCTTATCGATAATCATTACTTGAAAAAATTGGGTGTAAACTAAAATAAATGTTTTTTTTTAATAATTAGTACTTACAAGTAAAGTTAAAGTATATGTAAGTAGTAACACAAAAAGTAACCATTTATCAAACAAAAAGTTTCATTACTTTTTCCGCTATTTAATCAAGCAGTTTAAAAATATTTATAAACATTTTTTTTTCTCAAAATAGCATCTCCTGTTTATTATAGGGTGATTCTTTCAAAGGAATATTATTTCAATTTTGAAGCACCCTGTATACCCTACGGCGATGTTTATTATAGCGTTTAGCATTTTAGACAAAGTATATATTTTTTTTAATGAAAAAGTCTTTTTATAATTTTTTTACAGGTATAGTTCCATCCTAGGACACACTGTATATTTAAATGGTACAGTTTAATATTTTAATTTTTTAACTCATCTATTGGAATATTTTGTTTCCGGAGACTGACGGCAATGTTATTTTAAAAAAGGACCCCTAATAAAAATCTTTGGCGACCTCTGTTAGAGGTCATTTAATTATAAATTCAATGTCTTCCTAATGTCGGCTTTATATTGTTTTTTAAACAAACCTTAAATTTGCATTTATAAAAAGTTGTTTTTTTAATTATTTTTAACTATTTGAAACTTTCCAATAACATATAATAAATATTTTCGATAATAGGAGTTAACCTTGTTTTGATATTTGTAATTAAATTTGTCTAGTCTAAAAAATATATTTTATGCACAAAAATTGCAGATTATAAAGGGTTTACCAATAAGAGCGTCAGAACTTTAAAATGTTACTGTAGCAGCATTGCTTAGAATTATGTTATCAAACTGTCATAGTCGTGTTCAGTAATGTCTAGCTAGTTATCAGGGGCGTCGCCAGCCGATGGCCCAGTGGCGGCTCGCGGGTCTAAAAACAGGTGTAGTGCAGGAAGGAAAAAAGAGCGCATTCACCATTTTCACCAAAATTGAAACTACTCAACTATCAAAAGTCTAAGTAAAAAGTCTTAATATCTTACCTTACCTAAATTTTATACACCAAATTAATCCTATCTTTTAATGCAACAAATTTATCAATTATATATTGATAAAATGGTTAAGTTTTTATCAGTTCCTGTAGAAGGTCCTTTTGAATTGAAATATTGGCCAAAGATAAAAGTCTATCTTGGGATATAGATTTCTTAAGAAAGTTTTTAAACGCTTAAGACGAGAAAAACACTGACACGCTTGTCGACGATATCGTTAAAATTGGCGAAAAATGTTTATACGCCTTGGTAAAAATGTCTTTATTTGCGCCAACTTGTTTCACTAACTGCGGTAATGAAATATTTCTATAACTTTCATCAGCAAATATTAGGTCAAGTTTATTTTTGAGCCGCTGATTTTTTGAAATGATTCGGCATATATCTCCAATAAATTTTGAAAAGAATCAGTGGGAAAAGTTTGGTTATACTGGCCAAACTTTGCAGTATCAGCAAGACAAAGAAATTGTAGTTTGTAACAATCTTCGAATCTTACTTCCATTTCCATCAAAATATGATCTAGTATTTCACAGAGAAGTGCTCTGTACTGTCCTTTAATTTCTTCCTGTGAAAAATCACTGTCGCTAATAATACTCAAACGGAAACAATCGAAATAATACGTGAAAATCAACGAAACGACCAATTTTTTTTTTTGGTGAAGTGGCTTTTCTCTTACTACACCTGAATAGCCGCCAATGCGATGGCCTAGGGGAAGGGGGCAAGTTGATATGGAGAATAAGAAAAATATGAATTGTAGTAAAAATCGAGAGCACATGTAAATTTTTACTTGTGGTACGAGTTTTACATCTACGGCTTATGTTGTATTTGTGATTATTATCATCGATTCTGTTAAAAATCTGCAATAAAGAAAAATGTACATAGTCGGTTTTGTTGTGCCTGCAGCTCAGGCCTAAATAACTAAGAACTTAGGTTTTCTGGATTTATAAAATTACTTAAAATGCTGACTTAACCATTCTATCTTTTATTAAGATTGTTATATAATTATGCCTAATATTTTTTCGTTACTATTAGGCCCAAGTTTTAAAAGTGCTTGCTTTTAGCCGATTCAAACCAAAATCTGGTATTTTCTGTTAATATTCTTTGCCAAACAAAAAATTGACAACTGTAGCCCAGCGGTGGAAAAGTTGGATCTCAAATTGAAAATCGCCATCATATAACGGAACAAAAATGAAATTGAAATATTTAGCTTTCTAAAAAAGACAGGAAAAATAATCTGCACGTTAATGCTTCAAAAGAAGATGCCGGTAGAGCACTTTACTTAAATTGAGGCGTTAAGAGCCAGAGCGGATCATCCCACAATTTAAAAATGTACTTTAACGCGTATTTTCAAGAGTATAAAACTTATTTATCAGAGCGAAAGTGGACTTAGTAAGCTACCACTATCCTATATTAATTCTTAGCCTACTTGGCTCGGATAAATAAGTTTTATGAAATTGAAAATTGAAAAAATAATATCTATTAAGAATCGGATATCGTAACTAGTTACCGACTTTTTGTGATTTTAAAACCATGCAAAGTCCACATTTATAATATTAGTAAACCAAATCAATTGATATTTTTGAATACAAATCGAAAGCTAAACGCCGCAACTGTTTAAATTTGATGGAATGGAATTGGTGATTTTATTTGAGTTTTGTATGTACAAGAATATTCAATCAAGCAAGCCAAAAAATAATTGAGGCTTTGGTTGCTTTACATTAGGCAACTTTTTAGTATCTCTAGGGGGAGGGGCGCAGAATGCAGGTTATTTCGAGAAATGGTAGTGTGAACTGGTCGCCAAGGTCATGTCATGCGATCTCTCACCCTTGGATTATTTTTTGTAAGGCTACCTTAAATCAAAGGTCTACGAGAATACGCCACGAACGATTCGTGACTTCAAGCAGAACATTAATTTAAGCACCATTACAAATATACTGGGTGATATAATTGAAAAAGTAATCAGAAATTGGGCCACAAGAATTCATTCAACTGAACAAAGTAGAGAAGGATATTTAAACAAAATTATTTTCAGAACTAAATACTATAAATTTCTTTTTTAATAGAATAAAAATGACTTACATTTTACTTCTAGTTATTATTTTGTGTCATTTTAAAGTTCTGACGCTCTTATTGATAAACCTTTTATAAACAGCTTTCAATGGGTTAGTCTAACAAACCAAAAGAAATAAATTACAACCCATTTCAAAAACAAAGTTATTTATTTTATTTGTTTATCCACACAGGTAACTTTTGCGACAAGCTTGTATATTATACAGGGTGATTCAAAAATTGATCACGAAACTTAAGGGGTGATTCTACTTGACAAAATAAGGGTAAAGCTTCATATAATTTTTTTCAAAATGTCATTCGTTTTCGAGTTACAAGCCGTCAAGCCATATTGCATTGCATTAACCAATCCAGTTGATATTTGGCACACAAATCGTGCTTTGCAGATTCTAAAATTTTAAGACAAAAATACTTTTTTAAATACCGTTAGAGGGCACTTAACCTAAGATTTAAAATTTATTTACATCATAAATTTTTTATTTTGACAGAAATCGCAAAGCTGGGGGCGCCATTTAATAGACAATCAAAAACTTCAAAAATAAGGTACTCTTTATTAAAGTCGATAAACCTCACCGTTTAGGCACCAATAGACATCAAAGTTTTCATTAATTTCAATTAAATCACCTACATACATACAGGGTGTCCAGTAACTCAACCGACAAACTTAACCAAACGATTCTACAACAAAAAATATTTTAAAAAAGTTTTTTTTTAATTTATCACACCGTAGTTTAAAAACTAAGACGTTTAGGACATATTATGAAGTTTTTTCTTATTTTTTGTGTTAGAATCGTTTGGTTATAAGTTGGGTGGTGTATGCAATTTATTTATATAAAAATATTGTATAGTTTGCTTATATGATAATAGCGTAATCCAACTTCATATATTTTATAACTTACTTTGTTGAAAGAAGTTATCTTTACCAATATTCTGCTTATACTTTAAGGTACTTGCACACATGTACATTTTGTGGCGCAACTTTTTATAGAGGGATATTAAATAAACGTTATGTTTCACAAGCATGCTTGAGAAAACATAAAATTTATTTATTATCCCGCTATAAAAACTCAGTGCTACAAAAGTGTACAGGGTTAGTGATTAGATTTTGACCACCCCTGTCACTTTTTAATTTTTTAAGCTACGAACCTGATTTTTTACCAACTTATAGGAAATGACACGTATTTTTAGAAAAACGAGAAAATATTAATCAGAGTGTCACAAAAAATTTGAACATATCAATGTTACTTTTTTTAATGGAACACCCTATATATTTGTAGAAAGTTCCTTAGAAAGACCTTTTTAAAAATATATAACATGATATATTTATCTTTAATAGTTTTCGAGCTATCAGAGTATGAAATATTAACTATTATTATTCACTTAGATTTAAAATAGGAGGTTTTTCGAAATTATTTTTCAACACTCTATAGTCTAACAAATCATAGACTAAATCTTAACTTAGTCAGGAGTATACCTTTAATACGTAACTTTGCCCTGAATCTCATTTATTAGTGTTTTTATTAATGGAATAATTCGTCTTACCTACTCGTAGTTGGCGCTGGAAACAAAAAGATGTTACAAGACGTCAACTTCCATATTATTTTATTTAATTAGTGACAGCTTATTAAAATGCCTTTCACAGTAGAAGAAAACGGGATATTTACGAAATAATTATAAAAACTAATTACAATGAATGTCAGCGTTACAATATGCTAGGCGACATGGAGAAGAAAGAATTATTTCTAGTTTGAATACTTTTCGTAATGTTTATAAACAGGTAACGGAAACACTATCATTTAAGAGAAAGAAACAAACAATAATTCGAGATGAAAACTACTATGATGACGAATTGAATATTGTGCTACATGTTCAAGGTAAGTTGTTTTGGGTTTCTTTTTTCTTTATTTAATACCCTGATTTTTAGAAAATCCGTGCACTTCCATATCCAAGGCTACACTAGAAGTAGATAAAACTTATTATAAAATACAGAATACATTGACCAAATATAAATTTCACCCCTACAAAATTTTACCGGTACAGTTGAGCATAAAAGAAACCGATTAGATTTTGCTCGGAATATGATGAATCTTTTAGAACAAGATGGTATTTTATTTAACAAAATGGTTTGAACTGACGAATCAATGTTTTCAACGGTTTTAAAATTTAATAGACGGAATAGTCATGTTTGGGCTCAAGAAAACCCCCGTGCTATTAGTCAAGTTAAACGTTCTGGTCGTTCATCGGTAAATGTGTGTTGTGGAATTTTAAATAACAGGGTATTTTTTTTAAAGGTTCTTTAAACGGAGACCGATACTTCGATTAAGTCCAAGATGTTGTTCAAAATTTGCCAGACAATAATGAAGTGTTGTGGTAACAAGATGGTGCTCCTTACCATAATATCGGTCTTGTAACTCGTTTCCTAAATGACAGATTTCCCGTCTGGCTTGGAAGATTTGGCAGTATAAGATGGCCCGCTAATAGGCCAGATTTGACAGTTATGGACTCATTTCTGTGGGGTTACCTCAAAGGAAAATTGTACCAGCTAGCACCCGAGGAAATGACACGTGAAAATATCCGACGTTGTATAACAGAAGAGATTGCGGCACTAAACACTAATAATCACGGTCACATTTTGGCTGCAATAGAGAGACAAAAACGCATCTATTTAAAATGTATCGAAGTGAATGGGGGCCATGTAGAACATTTAGCAGTTTAACATTATTATATTTATTTTTGATTTTCATATTAGTATGTAGTAGTTAATAGTAGATTGATAATACCTAGATAATACATAGTTCTTTAAACACTCTTGTAATTATTAGTGTGTCATTATTTGTAATTTTAAACTCTGATAGCTCCAAAAATATGAGATAAATACATCATGTTATATATTTTTGAAAAGGTCTCTTTAAGGGCTCTTTAACTTTCCACAAATATACAGGGTGTTCTGTTAAAAAAATATTAACATTGATTTGTCCAAATTTTTTGGGATACCCTGTATAATATTTTCTTATTTTTCCAAAAGATATATTTAATTTCCTATAATTTGGTAAAAATTTAGGTGCGTAGCTTTTAAAATAAAAAAGTTACGGGGGCGGTCAAAACTTAGTCAATAAGCCTGTACATGTGTGCGAGTAACTTTAGGTTGGTTTCATGAAATGTCTGTACGCTGCTTAACTAGTTGTTATGATATGACTATATCACATTGTCGGTAAAATGTAGAGAGACGCTTAAATATCTTTAAAGTTGCTTAAGCTGCTTTTACAAATTTCGGTATCTAATAGAAGGTTTCTGGGCAAGGAGAACTGAACAGCCATATCGTCAATGTTCATTTTTCAGTTTTTCCCTACACGTAATATTTTTTGTATTTTAAATAAAATACTTTGTTTAGTTTATTTCAAATAAATAAGCATGCCAACTTTAGAAATCTTTCAATTTTCGATATTCAAACTCTACCAGTTGCCGAAAGATGACAACACGACATTTTCTTTAAAATTTGGCAACACTGCTGATCTAATATGACTAATTAATTAAGTAAAATTTGTAAACACATATTAAGATATTTAGGCGCTAACGTACTTTTTGCTGAAATAGAGTATCATAATATAAGCAACTAAAACAGAACTTAAAACACTTTGG
The DNA here is from genome assembly GCA_014170235.1 of Listronotus bonariensis. NCBI lineage: Eukaryota > Metazoa > Arthropoda > Insecta > Coleoptera > Curculionidae > Listronotus > Listronotus bonariensis. Next base: position 60,555 of record JACEGR010001537.1, on the reverse strand, counting down.
AAATTTGACGCGCCAAATATATTGCAATAAAAATAAATATGGGATTTTATATAAAAATAAAACAAATACGTGTAGCACAAAACAAATCTGACAACAGTGCCGATATTACTATTTAATTTCACATGTCTAAAACAGCTTAGCCAGCTAATTTGTTAAATGTAGCCTTACTGGTTTTAAAGATAATAAAGAGTTGCAATACTCTTTACTAACCAGCATGTAAAATAGCCATTATATGTATTTTTTTTTGTAAAATGCAAAAACAGTTAGAAAAATAATCCCAACTAAAAATGAAACCTTGTCTATGGATATTCTATTTTTTTATTTATATACACCATATTAAGGGTTAAAACCCCAAATCCCCCACCCCTAGGTGGTTGGAGAGGCCGCAAAACTAGGGTTACAAGAAAATGAAAGCTTGGTGTTCGGAAAAAAAACATGATTTAGAAGGCGAGGACCCTTTTTTTTGCTTTTTATTTTTAATTTGATATACTTAGTTTTGTGTATTATACATAGGGAGAGTTGCCAAGTGATGGAAAGAGAAGGGTGCGATTTGAAAGGCGAGGAATTCATTCTATTGATTCTTTGCTTCCCTAAATATTTTGTCTTAATCCGCCACTGCAATTGGAAGATAATTTGTTATATCAAAATATTACACTATCCTAACTAGTATCCAACAATTAGACTTTGAGAAAACTTAATGTTTACGTTTAGTAAACATGAAATGTTATTTACCCTTAAAGATATTTAAATAGGATTATTCATTTTTAACGACCATTATTTGTATTACTTAACAAGCAAAGAAGCTAAATAAAAGCTGTAAAATACAATTAAAAGGCATTAGGTATGCAGGACAAGTCGGTCTCTAGGTCAAGAAAACTGATAATATAATGACTGGACACACTCTATGAAAATTTAAAAGCAAGCAAAAGTAAAACAATACACACAGTAATCTAGGTATTCTATGTTATTGTTGTTAAATTGCATAAGTATTTCTTAATGGCAATTACCTGTACAAAACGGTTTATTTAATTTTGAAGGTAAATGTCAAGTTTATCTTAAGTATATGAATATTTTATTTTAATAAGTTGTTTCGATAAAACATCAAATTACCCAGAAGATATTGTTTTCTCCCAGTAAGAGCGTTGATTTTTATCAAGAACATCAAAACAAGATGTTTTTCTTTAAACATATGTACAAGCCCCGTCTCAGTGAAGTTGGCCCAACCAGCTAAAATATATAATTATGTTGTGTTCTTTTTTTGTTACCTCTAGGAATGACCCAAACACTTAAACTATCAAAAATATAAATATTTTCGAATTAATTTGCTTCACTTTCCTTTATCACCGTGAATCCGGGCTCGGTGAGGTTATGTGTGGCCCGACCTTAAATGTTACTTTATATGATTAATACAAAATATTAGGTTAGCTATAATTTTTTTTGATATTGTTTTTCATCATGCCTATTAGTCTAGTTAAAAATTTCGAATTCTTGTGTAAAAGTTGATTTCCTGCGAAAAATAGTTACAAGTTCCCTAAAAATATGGTTAAACGATCCGGAGTGGCACCTAGAAAAAATGCAAGAATTATGACCAAAAAACTGAGAAAAAATAGCCGTCTACGTTTTCTCTGAAAAAGTACAAGTAATAGCTTAAATTTCATAAAAGTTTGTAGGAGAGCAGGAAATTTTAGTAAAAAAGTTTTCGATTCCCGGAATTATAGCTCGAATATTTAGAATTTTGATTTAACTTTGAAAATCGGCTTTAGCGCGGCGGTTCGGCATGCGCGATCCCCCACTGTGATGAGCATAGGTTTTAAATATATTTTTTTATGTTAATAAATTAATATAAAAATTTGAAATAAAATTAGTGTTATATAGACACTTTAAAGAATATGATTCCGCGATAATAAAAGTTTTATCAATATTTTTTAAAAAGTTATTCATTTGTAAATTATTTTTTACGGGCTTCGGTTGTCATAAGTTATGCATTTTTAGGTTTATTTTTTTTAAGTTATTTTTTTAAGTTGCCATTATTTTTAAAAAAACTCGTGTTTTGTTAACTTAAAAAATTCTAATTTACAAAATAATAAAAAAAAAAATCTTATAAGTGTTTAAATAAAAAGAGTTCTACACAGTAAAAAAATTATAGATGAATTATTTAAACTTTGTTATTTTTTATGACAACCGAAACTCGAGAAAAATATTAATTAGCAAATTAATAAATTTTGAAAAATGTTGATACAACTTTTATTTTTGCGGACTCATATTCTCTGAAGTGCCTAGATGACACTAGATTTTATTAAAATTTTTAAATTAATATTTACTTGCATAAAAAAGTATTTAAACCTATGCTCCCTACGCGCGGATCGCGCATGCCAAACACGCCGGCGCCCCGCAAAAGCCGATTTTCAACGTTAAATACAAATTCTAAATATTGAAGCTGGAATTCCGGGGATCGAAAACTTTTTTCACTAAAATTTTCTACCCTTTCAGAAACTTTTTAAAATTTAAGCTATCACTTATACTTTTTAAGCTTTTGACAAAAAGCTGGACGGCTATTTTTTTCAGTTTTTTGGTAATTACAATTGTAATTTTTTATTTTGCAGAAAAAATCTAAAATACGTCTTTTTCTAGATACCCTTCCGAATCGCTTAAGCCATAAATCATATTTTTAGAATAGTTGTTACAATTTTTAGTAGGAAATCAACCTCTCGACTTGAATAAATGTATTTGTATTCGTTTAACAATAACCTCGTGTCCACGTCGTCATATTAGTATACAATAACGAAGTATTTTAATTTCTAAAATACGTAATGTATATTTTAACATTTTCTACAGACGGTTGTTTTTATTTAACGGATTTTGTGACTTTTTCGTATTAACAAAAAAATGGGAAATAGCCACTTTCTTTATCTATTCTAGAGAGCCTAATAACACCACTTAATTTAAATAAGAAATGTTATTATACAATTAATTTAACTTAATAAATTTATATTGTAGTTTCTAAAAGTAAATTGCAAAAATAATAAAAAGGTTATACATAAACACACTGGCGGGCGTAGATATTTTCATTTTATGGGAGGGGGAGTATTTAGTACATACAGTAATACATTTTTTTGTCTTAAAAATTAAAATTCCTATAAATTTATATTCATTAACAGGTACGGCCCAAAAACTGGGTGGATCCACCTGAACGCGACAAAAAGAAAGACATTTTGCAGGTAAACCAATGCTAAACTATGGAAGTAGGATAAATTTTGTGTGGTTCACCCTGTTCTTCATTATCATACTACATAATGTTTTATTAGTTTTCACAGTTTGGAAATGGACTATAGTCGCGAAGATAGGCCTCTTAATACTAATATTAAGGGCTCAAACCTTTACAATATTTTTTGTCACTTTAAAAAATATTTGCGATATATTTATAAAATAAAAATGTTTTTTTAACACAGTCTAATATACACACATATATTCCAAATATACACAGGATATTCCACATGTTTTTTTAGATTATCCATGACCTAAATTTTTTAATTTATATTCACATTTACATTATAAAAATATAATTTAAAAGTTTTTTATTTAAAAATAAAATTTCTTTATATTTAACTCACCTGCAATATAAAATATCCACAGAAACAAATATTTTTAAATCGATCACCGATGTAATACGTAATTAGTAAACTGAATAATAATTTTGCGTTAATAACGTAAGAATTTTTTTACTAAATTAGCTAAATTTGTTTTTTGCAATATTTGCAAAATCAAACTAGGCACGATATCGGAGCGCCGCGCTTCAAACCTCGAGGAAATTGCGGCGTACCGCGTTTAGTAAATAAAGTACTGCTACGCGTTGAGCAGTAGGCAATTGAGTACTTTCGATTTGCCGCCGTCTTAGCTTCAAATGCTTGCACTTTTGTGGCAGGATAAAAAATGTGTTTGGGTACCTGGACACCTAATAATAGCTGTTTGATTTTTAATTATAACAGGTTTGCCCACCAACCAAATGGTTCTTAGTAAAATTTTGTGTGTTTTTTTACTATTAATGGTTATACAGTGTGTCTACGTAAGTTGGTGTCACATGGAAAACTTTTTATTATAGATTTTACGAAATAGTATTATTTCTTATATCTTATATCCTATTAAAAGTTCTGCATAATTAAAGACAATTATAGTTTCACTAAAGACTCCCAGAACAATGCTAAATTTTTGGTCATCAGTTTGGACGCTGGCTTGGCTCAATTTATGAAGCGGCAAATTATTTGTACTGTTTACGTGTGTACTCGATGGATACCCGCTTTATAAATTCCACGAAGCGAGCGTCCAAGCTGATCATTAAAAATTTAGCATTGTTCTGGGTGTCTATAGTGAAACTATAATTGTCTTTGGCATGATTAGGCATGATCCAAAATCTAAAATACAATCATTAGATTGTGTCAGTCGTCTACGAGGTTTTTCCAAAAAATGTAATTGTTGCTCAAGAGTAAAGTACATGTATTTTTGCTAATATCGCAAATCGCTATAAAGAAAAGATGATTGGAATTAAAAATTACTTATAAAATTCAACTTTATTTATCTTAAAAAAACTATTTTTTTGCGAAAATCAAGAAAATTTAAGTTTGTACATTAGTGCATTGTACATTCTTCTTGTTTTAGTAAAAATAAATTTAAAAAGTTTATTTAGAACTGTCCTATGACATTCATAATCATAAACTGTAGTGCACTAATGTACAAACCTAAATTTTTACCATTATCATAGAAATTGGTTTTTAAGTTTTGGACCATGCCGAACCTTTAATAGAGAACAACTTTTTTTCTTAAAATCAATAATAAAATAGTTTCCCATATGACGACAACTTACGTAGACACACTGTATACAGGGTGTCTGTAAACGCCTATGCACGGATAATAAGCCTATTTTCTAGTCCAATTAATGACCCACTGGACAATGAAATATTCAAGTAATAAAATTAAACTATTATTTAGGGTGTTTGTAAAAGATGCTGAAAAAATGGTTTCACAAATTCCTGAGGCTAAAATATGATAGTCCAAAAGCCCCTGAGTGGCAGACTTTCGTTATTTTGTAAAATTTAAAAGCTCCCAACATGGTTAGGAGCGATGGGAGACTATAAAGTTTTGCTCATAGTGGCTTTGGCAGGTACCATGTACCAAAGGTTAATAAATTAAAACTTACCTTTTGTTATTTTGTAAAAGCTGAATTTTATATTGTGTTACTTAAGTACCCATTAGAAGATATTTCCCTAGTCGCCAGACAGTTTTGACAGCGCCAATCCCTTGGTAGACAAACATTTTGGGGTGGCCCAATGGTCCGATGAAGTTCAATATTTCTGTTATTTAACAAGATACAACAAAAAGTCCTAAATAAGATTTGTAGGGTTTCTAAATAGGCATCTCCTAAAAATATTTCGATGTAACTGAGTGTCCCAAAAGAATTCAAGTTAGTTTAAAAAAAAATGGAACAATGAAAACATTTTGATGTATACGGAATACATCAAAATATTTTTAGAACAGGTCTATTTAAAAACCCTACCACTGGTTTATAAGAATTTTTGTCATATTTTGTTAAATATCATAATTATTGAATTTTATCAGACCATGGGACCACAGAAAAATGTTTGTCTGCCAAGGGGTTGGAACTGTCTGCCGACTGGGAATAGGTACCCCAGTAACATGTATACAATTCAGCTTTTACAAAATGACCAAAGTTACGTTTCAATTAATTGACTATTGGTACCCGGTACCTGCCAAAGCCACTATGAGTCAAACTTTATAATCTCCTATCGCTTCTACTTATGTTGGGAGCATGCGTTGACAAACTTTCAGCTTTTACAAAATGACGAAGGTCTGCCGCTCACGGGCTCCTACTCTAACGATAAACCTAACTGACTTCAGTCCAAAAATTGATTATTTCGGAAATACACGGTATGAAATTTTTAATTTGGTTTTAATTTTTTTAATAATTTTGGTAAAAATGGGTGTATTGTCACAATATTTGGCTTAAGGGGCTTTTATAGACAAACTTAAAACGAAGTAAATCTTTAAAACCCTCGGTATTCCAGTCAAATAAAAATTCTTATTCTTTCTTTTCCCTAAAAAAGGCATAAGTGGAAAAAGTTAATTTGGGCAGGTCTAATTATACAGGATGTCTTAGAATAAGGTGCTGTTTTTTAAGAGTCTATATCCTTCATGATTTAGGTGATTTTAGGAAGAAAACTTTAAATAAACCTACGTCCTAAATATCTTAACTTTTGAGATACAAAGAGGTAAAAAACTATTTAGGGTTTTAAAACTTTATCACCCCTTATTTCAAAAGTAAGGAAATTTTGGATATACCGGGTGATGCATCGCCGGGCGGGACATAGTAAATCCCATGTAATTTTTAATAGGATCCATTATTGGTTCCCCTAATTATTTTAGAAAAAAATTCTATTGAAGTTTATTGAAGAGCATGCAAAAAAATCTACGTACCAGTGCCGTATTATCCATTAGGCTGACTAGGCGCTAGACAGGGGAGTTTTTAAAAAGTGTAGGTCGGGTGGGGATAAGAACTAATTTCTCTGTGAATAGAATAAGCGCGAAAAGGAGGAAATGACCTTTTTTTGGTAATTAAATTTTATTTCGGGTGGTGTAAGGCGACTGGCACTGAAAATGGGCGCTACGGAGGTAAGGACCTTTTTTTGCTCTTATATATAATAATAAGTTTACCCTTAAACCTAATATTTATATTATGAATGTCAGTACGAGATCGAATCTTACGATATAGGTAAGGTGGTGACTTATTTATTATTATTTTGTGACATAGACTGAGCAGATGAAGATTACGGCGATCACTCATGGCAATCCAACCAAATTCAATAAAAACATTGCCAATTCTTTCAAACTTGCGTATCCCAAATATAACGCTGATACATGAATTCTCTAATTTTTGAATACGACAAGCAAATCTAGCGGTATTACAAAGACCATAAACAACGTCGCAGTAGTTTAAATGTGACAACACCAATGCATTACATAACATCAATTTCATTTTTTAGTACATGTCGATGTTGAAATAAAAGTTTAAGGTTAATGTATGCCCTTTGCAAACACAAATTTATATGATCTGCAAATCTTAGATTTTGATCCATATAAAGTCCCAAGTTTTTGCTGCTGCTTTAATTTTAGGCACTGGCTAAACGACCGCCGGCGGCTTGTACTCAAAAGAATTGCCGCCGTCCGGCGGTTTTTATATCTACATATATGAAAACTGCCGAAAATGGTAATTAATTTATTATTACCCGCGGTTTTCCTTATAAAAACTATTGAAAACCGCCGAATCATGGTTAAAATTAACCCAACTTTAATAATTCTTTGTATTATTGTTTATTATTAATATTAACTAAAATATTACCAATTAAAGTATGCATGTATTGAGGGTGGAACACGGCTTGTTTTTTAAAGTATATCAAAATTTAAAAAATTTATTCAAGTTCTTCTCTATGGCTCAAGTCTTATGAGCGGAGCGTTGACTCGTTAAGCGACAAGTCCCGAGTTCGATTCCGGGATGAATAAATAACTTTTTTTCTTTTTATTTTTTTTTCTTGGAATTTTTTAAAAATTTTTTTTAGTTTTTATAAAAATAAAAAAATTATTTTTCATAATTAAATTTTCAGACAAATAATTTTCCACTTTTTAGGAATTTTATGTTACACATCTACGTTATATCTATTTGCTTACTTTTATGCTGACGATGACGTCCTGATAAGTTATTTTTCCGCCTTGTGTTTTTAGTGTTGTAAATTATTGGGTTCATATGACTAAAAAGTTTTGTAATGTGTCTTTTTTAATTATAGGCCCTTGATAAAGTGACAATCCAGCCACGAAACGTTAGGATAAATACAATAGTGGTTTTATTTGCCTGTTCCCATCCCGCTTTACTACTTCAGTTGGTTTTTCCAAAGGGTGCTATTAACTAAATTATAATATTAAACAATAAAATTACAAAAAACTAAACCCTTATGGCACGCAAAATAAATAATTATTAGGGTTAGATTAACTGTTTTTCGGCGCTTTTTAATATTTTTATAAAAAAAAAACCGCCGTTATGTTTGATATTTTAATATAAATTTGCCACATAATATACATTTTATTTAAACCATAAAATTTAATTACATAAAAAACAGTTATTATGAAAATTTCCTACAATTTTTTGTTCAAAAATTATAAATGTGATACTGACTTTGGTGATAATTTTTTAGTTTTGGATAAAATAATTTAAAATATATATAAAAAAATAATTTGACTTAAGAACACCATTTTGAACTAAAGGAAATAATTTTTAATTCTTGAGCTAAAAAACTATTCTTAAATGTTTTTCTTAGATCATCATTTTATTCTTTTGATTCAAGAAAAGTATTTTCTTCCGGAAGGTGTTCTTAAGTCAAGATTTTGGCTTTTGAATCAAGTTAGTTTTTTTTATCAGTGTGTGTATAACCTTTTTCTCATAATTTTTTTAAAAGTAAATTAAAAATTATAAAAGGTAAAATGAATTAAAAAGATCTCTTGCTAGTATAATAGTATCTAAATTTTTTGTTACTGACTGAGATAGATACGTATTAAAATTGAGCAATTGTCTTCTTCGGATAATTAATTTTTAATCAAAAATGGGTCAGTAAAATATTTTGATGCACGATATTGTGTAATCTCAATTAGATAAAATAGAGAATCCATTCATATTTTGATACTTAGTGAATAATTCGCATTATTCGTAAATTATTCAGAAATTTTTAAATCATTTAAAATTTTTCAAATTATTAGAAATTTCTCTAAAAATTTTGAGTTATTCGTTGAATTTCGAATAATTCGGAAATTCGAATTATGCGATTCGAATATTATTATTCGATTCGATTCGAACGATATTCGCACACCCTAACCAGAACTAACCAGTAAGTCTAGATGTGTAAAACAGTGTAATAAAATAACATAACTGTTTTTAAGAAAATATTTTAAATGGGGTTGTGTACGGGCCTTTTTATACTTTACAAATAGTTATTAAACTTACAACAACCTTAGAAATGCCATAAAAACAATAAATTTAGTTACTTGCACTTCCATTTGCCAAAACAATATGGCCTAAAAGGAAAGAAACTTCTCTCTTTAGGTATTTCACTGAAAACTTATACACCGTAGAATTCAGCCAACTGGGATGGCCTAAAAGACTTCTACGCCACCCACGCTTGAAATACCAATTACTTTTCTTCTCATGATCCTTTCGAAATTTGTAAACAACCAACAGACTTAATTTAACTGGGCATTAAAACCTATGTTTCTCACACCACAAGTAGCCAAGACACTTTAATAACAAACCTTGGTTTTTCAAGTCATATGGCAAAGCTAGAGTTCAAAAAGTACAAGGTTAAAAAAGTCCACCCAATCCTAGTTTAAAAAATTGACTGACTAGAATAAAACTATTTTAGAAGCCAAAGACCTTGCTAATCGCATAAAAAACAAGTTCTTTTTTGGTCAAATAGCAGTTAATGTTTCTGGTCCTAATTGCCAAGAATACAGTGTGTTCACGGATGGACTTAACTATACTTGTAAAAAAATATTCCTTATAAAAATGTTTGTTTTATTTAAAACCTATTTAAAAGTTTCCCTCTGATAAACAGGGTGGTTAAAAATTGCAATAATATTATTTTAAAAAAGAAAACAATTTTAAAAATAATTAATTAAAAAGCATGAAAAAGTAATTAAAAAGTCTTATATATTTTGTCCTTTCTGCTTATCATTACTTGGGAAAATTGGGTGTAAATTAAAATAAACGGTTTTTTCTTTATAAAAAAATAATTTGACTTTTAACTCGACTCTTTCTTATGACACAGGATCTCAAACCCTTTCATCTAACCATAAACTTATAACGAGATTGTTGTGTTATTTTGGATGGCCACCTTTTAAGCTTCCACCAAGTAAATGCTGGGGTTCCTCAAGGCTCAGTACTGGCATCAATTTTGTTGTTTTTTTATTTATAGTTTTGCTGTTCAAACCAATCTGTAAGCCTAATCTAAAAGACGATGCAGATATCTTTTTTCCACGACCTTGATTTATTATTGGATGCATTTACATTTTATTCAAAAAAGGACTTTTTGCCATAGTTTTGATCCTTTGCTTGGAGAATGGCTTTCTTCTCTTGCTGATCGTCGGGTTGTAGGGAATCTATCGCTTTTTTTATAGGTTCTTTCACGCCTTCTGGCTCGAAAAAGTGTCTAACACTTCTCACTTTGTTTGTTCTTGTATTCTTAGATTTTTTAGAATGTGGAACATATTTTCCACAGAGATCATTTTTTTCTCTCCAAATCTTCAAATATTTAAGTCCCGTGTAAACAAATTCTCTCTAACCTAGACAACCGTAGTACGTTAGTATTTAGGGTTTTAGCCTTCGTAAATTGTCTTAAGTAAAAAAAAATATCCGACGCCAATTTTTAAATTAAAGCTTCGGCAAATATACAGAACAACAGACAGATAAAAATGTAAACTTATGTTCTTCCTAATCTAAGGACCCTAATATATGTGCAAGGTAAACTTTTTTTCCTTGCAATGCTTTTCTTATACCGAGGACAGTAATAAATCTTAGTCCTTTAATAATATCTCATCAATACCTTTTTTTAGTAATTAAAAACAGTTTCCTATTTCCTACAACCTTTTACTCTATAATTGCTTCTGGGAGATGATTATACAATTAAAAGTAATTAAATAAAAAACTAAGGTTTTTTACATGGTAGTGATAGTAATTACTTCTAAATCTAGTGCTGTATTATGTATAGAGACTATTAATGTATATATTTTTAATCGTTTAATATAAACATAGACAAAATCATTTATTAATGACACTAATTATTAAATGATACTATAATATTTAACGATTTTAGCATAGGCAACCAAAAACAAAACACACAAAAACAGGTTTATTTTTAGGCACCTGTCAATTAGATGCCCTAAAATTAACTTTAATAGGCGGATTTAAGCAGTGACTGCTAGGGGTAAGTGGGGCTCCTCAAAAGTGATAAAAAATTTTAATAGAAATATCCCCCTCTTTTGGAAAACTTTTTTAATATTTAAAATAAATAATTTTATAGTATATATAATATATAGGTTTAGTTAATCCGTGGACACACTGTATGACAACACTGACATCTTGCACAACTATAGATTTTCTCTAAGACTAAAAAAAAAATTTATTTAGTTTAATTTTATTATTAAAAAAAAATGGTGATTTGTGTTTTACATGTACAACGTTTTCATTTATATTTTACTGCACACTTACAATGATAACGAAAAAGGATAGAAGAAAACTTTTTGTTGGAAAGTTTTGCAGCTTTTTGTCTGTTATCTTTTGAGCATATCAAAATAAACAAAGGAATATCAAAAACTTAAGAAAAATGATTAGGTATTTTTTTAATAAAACACCTCATATGTTATATCACCATTAAAAGATCTTTTTCAAATCTTTACAAAAATAGCACATTTGATATATCTATCATTAATAGTTTTTGAAATATGACCACTTAATTTTTACATCTAAAGGAAAGGCCGAACTATTTGCTAAACAATTTGCTGCAAATTCAACCCTTCACACCTGTCAATCATCCAATTCCAACTATTCCCCCAGTTCCTCATAAAATGCCCAATATTATTTTTAGGGTAAAACACATTAAGCGTATCCTTTCTTCTCTTAACACCAAGAAATCGTTTGGGCTAGATGGAATACCAGCAATCGTTTTTAAAAATATGCTCTTGAACTTGCACCTACTTTAACTAGGCTATTTCGAATTTCTTATGACACGGGTATTTTTCCAGACAGCTGGAGGGCTGCACATGTCCAGCCTATTCCCAAGAAAGGATCTAAACCACTTCCATCCAACTATAGACCTATTTCACTTTTCTCAATGCTTTGTAAAGAAATGAAGAAATCCATTAACTCGCAAATTCGTAAGTATTTAGAAAAACATAAAATTTTACATGACAGGCAATACGGATTCGTCACAAGAGATCCACAACAGATCTTCTTTCCTTCGTTTACACAACTGGAACAAGTCTCTTGAGTTTCTAGGTGAGTCCCAGGTCCCAGATCGTTGCTCTTGATATATCTAAAACTTTTGACCAAGTCTGGCATGACGCACTTCTCAATAAACTTCCCTTCTATGGTCTTTCAACTAAACTCTGCTCTTGACTCTCCAGTTATCTTTCGAATCGACGTGTATCAGTCATTGTTGATGGCCACTCTTTAAGCTTTTACGATATTAATGCTGGAGTGCCTCAGGGTTCAGTACTAGTACCAATTTTGTTTCTTTTTCACATTAACGAACTTCTTTCTTCCACAACCAATCCCATTCATAGTTATGCTGACGATAGTACCCTTCACTCCACTTTTCAGGTTCTCAAACCAATCTCTCAACCCGACTTGGAAAGCAAACGCAGGGCGATGCAGATATCTCTTTTTAGGATCTCAATTTGATATTGGATTGGGGCGCCAAAAATCTCGTTCAATTTAATGCATCCAAAACACAATCATGTTCCTTGTCGCGAAAAAATCATCAAACACTCACCCTTTGCTTATGAGTGGCCAGGTTTTGCAGAGCGGGGACACATTTAACCTTGTGGGCGTCACATTTGAGAATAACCTTAACTGGCATAAACACATTGTATCTATAGCCACCGCGGCTTCAAAAAAGCTTGGATTTCTTTTCCGAGCCAAAAGTATTTTTCTCCTTCCGATTTATACACTTTGTATGTGTCTCAAATTCGACCCTCTCTGGAATATTGTTCTCATGTCTGGGGAATGGCATCCCCTACAACCCTAAGCATTCTTGATGCCATTCAAAGAAGAGCTGTTCGTCTTATTAATGATCCTTTACTTACTCAAAGACTTCCTTTTCTTGCCCATCGTCGAGATGTGGGAGATCTATCGCTCTTTTATAGATATTTTTACGGCTTCTGCTCCCTTGAATAGTCCCTCCTCTTGCAGCTCCCAACAGAGAAACTCGTTGTGCCGCACCTGTGCATCCCTATACGGCCCCATACTGGACAGGCCCCGAACTTCCCACTTCGTCTTTCCTTCTCCCCCAAATCTTCAAGTTTTTAAGTCCTGTGTTAACAAACTTCCTCTTACCTTGCTTAAGACACCCACGGTACGTTAGTATTTAGGCTTTTAGCCTTCGTCGATAGATAAACAAAATACAATTTCCAATATACCTACCTACGGCACACTATGTAACGATTCAGTAGAAAATCGTCCAGAAATCAAATGGCTTTTGAACAAAAGGTCGTAGAAATTTTGTTCATTGAAAAGGTGAAGTCATGTAGAACTAACCAGAACTAACCAGAAAAAACACAAGAAAAACTTAGTCTTAACTCTAAAACTTAAAATAATGCATGGAAAAAAAATGTGGCTATAGACTATTATTCATCTTACTTTTGGCCTTATATTTATATTGATGTTTTTTTACTTACAATTTTTTGGGTATTGGGTTGTTAGATTATAGGGTTAAAAAAATGGACCAAAAATTTTTGAATTTTGAAACGAGTTTTTAGGAAAATTGGTCGCATGGTCCAAAACTAAAAATAAAAATGTAACTCCGATTGGTAATATACAGGGCGAGTAATAACTAAAAATATGAAAAATGACCAGAAGTAAACTATCTTTATTTTTAAAAATTTAACAAAATTTTATAAGTAAATTTTGCTGAAAGTTAAATTTTATGTCAAAATTGGAGTTGGAAAGTTGAAGAATTAAAGTAAAAAAATATATTTTTGTCATTTTTTTACTTTATGCATTAACATTTTTACAATACTTAAGGCATTGAATTTTAAAACAATATTTAAAGTTTTTAAATTTTGCTCCCTTTTGCACATTATTAAAGTGGTAATAGGTAATGTAAAAAGTTCATTATTATATTTTTTTACTATCAGGCTTTAACTTTAAATTTTGATATAAAATTTAATTCTCCACAATATTTACTTATACAATTTTATTCTATTTTAAAGAATAAAAGTAGTTAGTTTATTAGTTATATCCTGGGCATTTTTCATTTTTTTAGTTATAACTTGCCCTTTATAATATCAATTGGTTTTGTATTTATTAGTTTTGGACAACGCGACCAGTTTTTCCAAAATTTCGTTTGAAAATTCAAGAATTCTTTGGTTCTTTTGTCCTCTTCTGGGACACACTGTAGATGAAAAAGTATGAACCTCTTATACAAGTTTTTGCTATCCTTCTTGGTTATAGTATCTCTTAGTTAAAATATACGTATTTTTTTATTTTTATAAGATCTTGTAGTAATAATTGTATTTTTTTTTTTGGAGCAAGGACAGTAGGTATCAACAATAACCATAAAAATACAAACTAGTATTACAAAACAGTAGTGTTATTGCTCTTATGTGCTAAAAATGCAAAATAAGATCTAATGCAAGAAGTCGTGATGCAACGACACCAGTCGTCATTTGGGTCTCAAGAAAAGTTATTTAGAATTAAAAGTTGTGCCGAAATACCACGTCGCACAGTTCGTCAATGTGAGGACAAAAATGCCGAAATTAATATTTTCATAAAAACATAAAATGTCTGCATTTTTATTCATACATAACTAGGTAATTACAAGACAGTACGCTTTTTTTTACTTTGCTAGTATACAGGGTGTCCGGTTACTTAACCGACGAATTTTAAGTGGCGCTTCTACAATGAAAATTAGGACAAAAAATTATATAAACATATGTCTTAAACGTATTAGTTTTAGAACTACGGGGTGTTATTATTTTTAAACAAATATTGTTTTTAATAATAACTTTTATACCAATTCTGATATTTAAAAATTTGGGGGATGTGTCCTTTGCATTAGACAAAATTTTTTGGCGTACAAGAAAAAACAAATATCAGTCTCGTCCATGAGAGGTTTAAGCTAAATAATGTTTAAGAAAAAATGGTACGCCACTGCATCTTTCTAAAATATAAACATTTTGTAAAATGTCCATTTAGTTTTATACAAATTTAATTTTTTGACTTTTTTATTGGATGTACGGTTTTCGCGTAAATAAATAAAAACCATTTCTCCGCATGATCATTACGTATCGCTTTTATTAAATTCTGCAGAGTGCAGGGATCTGAGGACAAAAACCTAAATTTTTTTTAGCATGGGTTCTAGTTTAAGTAAAAATGATTTTAAATTGAGCAAGTAATCATACCCTAAAGTTATACATTTGTATGTCCACCCATAACTAAAATTTTTCGCATTAAAGTAAAGAGAAATTGCAGGTAATAACCCAGACGGCACAAACACATTGCGTGCCTATTCATTGGATATTCAATTGGCACATTCATATAAGCCAGAAATATGTCATATCTCATGTGGAATATCTTAGGGATATTCGGTGAATATTCGATGTCCATCAATTTGCTTTTCTTATTTAAAGAAAATGATGCAGATCTAAAAATGTATAAAAAAGTGTATTTGCAATTTTTAGCCACTTTGTAACAAATTTAATGCAAATCATGGCAATTATACTTAGAATTGCAATTATTTGCAACACTTTTAAAAACCCATCGTTTTTACTTTTCAAAAATTACCTCAGTTACTGTTTTAAACCGTAGTTTTTGGCAAAAAGGCAAAAAAAATTGTAATAGAGCTAATTATAAATGCTTTTAACATCTAAGATCCTGATGATCCAAAAGTTATTAGTCCAACTCGTTAATTATAAAAATTATTTACAATTTTTGTAGATACTTATAAATACTACTTAAAGTCCAATTTTAAATTTACATCCACTTAATTTTTTTCTTTTTTATCCTACAAAATTGACAAAAATACCAGTTTGTTGGGTTAATTATGTAGTGTTCAAATTAATTATTAAATTTATATTATCTCTTAAGATATACATGGTAGGACAAAAAGTATATTATTTTTAAATGCAACACCCTGTATATTATATCACCATTATAAAGATCGTTCAAAGAGCTTTACAAAAATACTACATTTGGTATATCTAGCCTTATTAGTTTTGGATATAATACTTTTGTCCAATAGTAGATACCATAAGCTTGCTGCACCGTGCGCCGCTACCGCTGTATCATTGGGACTAAGGCATTAATTATAAATTAATTTTTTTGTCATCTCCTAAAAAACGTTGAAGAAAAAAACCTTTTTTATTATCTTTTTACCCTAAATTTAAAACAAAATATCTTATTCCTGTCAATTTTTCTTATAAAGTTCCTCGACTCCTCTTTGTACCACTAACACGCGACGCCCCTGGAAAGCCACTGCGACGCCCCAGGGCGTCCCGACGCACAGTTTGAGAAGCCCTACTATATTTAATATAAAATAGTTTTTCTCCCGTAAACATATAGCGCAAGTTGCTTCAGATCTTAGACTGGAACAAAGTCCTTAACATCGACATACAGTGTGTCCCAGGATAGGTCTTACAAGAAGACAAATGGACCAAAAATTTTTGAATTTTTAAACGTCTTTTTGCGAAAACTGGTCACATGGTCAAAAACTAATAAATTCTAAATTTTACCCCAACTAGGTAATATACACAGCGAGTTATAACTAAAAATAGAGAACATGAGTAGGATGTAAAAGTACCTTTACTTTAAAAAACAGGATAAAATTGCATAAGTTGTAAAGAATAAAATTTTATGTCAAAATATAAAGTTATAGTTAGATATATTTCCTTTTAAATTTTGCTCCCTGTTGCCCATTGTTTAAGTTGTAATGCGTAATGTAAAAAAATGACAATTACATGGCCTTTTACTCTCATGCTTAAACTTTAAATTTTGACATATAATTTAATTCTCTACAACATTTACTTATACAATGTTGTTCTATTTTTAAAATTAAAAGTAGTTAGTTTGTGAGCATTTTCTATATTTTTAGTTTTAACTCGCCCTGTATAATACCAATTGGAGTAATATTTCGTATTTATTAGTTTTAGGCCTTGCGACCAGTTTCCTTATAATTACGTTTTAAAATTCAAAAATTTTTGGTTCATTTGTCCTCTTGTAACACCTATCCTGGGACACACTGTATGGTTATTTTTATTTTATTGTCCATTTTGCTTCCAAGCAAAATCCCCCTTGTTTTTTTTTGTAATTATGTATATCCGCGTCTGTTCATTACTCTTATAAAAAAAAATAATTTTTTATCTTAGAATTTCCACTAATTTTGCAGTTTATACTCTGACCTCACGTTATAATATTTATTGATTGTAGTTGCGAGAAAAATAATTAACTTACTTATTTAATTATGAAAAATTAGTTAAAAAAATATACTGCGACATATGGGCTAAACAAAAAAAATAATTATAGTTTTGTTTTAAATGGCTATGCATTTTTTCATTGCACATCGGTAATTATTTTTTTCCATGAAAACCTAGAAGGTTAATTATATCGCGATCAATTGATATAGTATTAGAATATTATGGGACGAGCATGGAATGTTTCTTATTTCCCAAGAGTATGACTTTTGGAACACGACCCGCTGTGTAGTTGTAGCTCCATTTTAAGTAATTTTAATTTAACGTTGAAAATTGGGTTTTGCGTAGCTGTTTTCAGAGTTGGGTCGTATACGACTACTCAGTATTCTGAATAGTATTCAGAATACATTTTGCCGGTATTCGAATAGTATTCGAATACTTTTGTGTGTTTGGTATTCGGTAGAATACTTTTTTGGTTAGTATTCGGGATTATGTATTCGAATACTTTAAAATTATTCGACGAATACTTTTTCAAAGTATTTAAATACCGGCGTTCCGAGTATTTGAATACCAAAATGCGTAAGCAGTATTCGAATACCAAAATTGTCTTGAGTAGAATACCCAAAGGGAACAAAAAGTAGGGAAAATTATTATTTTTTTTGCTATTCATATTTTAAATTTTTTTCTTTTTTAAATATTCGAATCTTTTTTTTTCCAGTTTTTAAATACCAATTTCGATTGTTCGTAAATACCGAGTACTCGAATACTTTTTTCTTCCAAGTATTCAAATATTCGGTATTCGAATACTTTCTTTTTCCGGTATTCGTATTCGTATTCGAATACCGATTTTGAAGTATTCGACCCAACTCTGGCTGTTTTGGCGCTGGTCCGCCGCCGGTTCACAAAGTGTGCAATACAAAATAATGTTTTATAATAATAAGTATTTAGTTTTTGGATCTTAATAAATTTTACTGTCATCTAGATACTTTAAGAAATACACTTTCTCGGACAAAAACTTCTTAACTTCATTTTTGCTAAAGTTATTCATGTGTTAATTAACTTATTTTTCATAAGCTGTATTTGCCATAAAATCTCTTGTAGAAGTTTAAATAATGTCCTATATTTTTTTCTATTGGCAGACTCTTCCTACATATATAGGTTAAGCTGTATTTGTAATTGCCGATTTAATATTTTGGCCAAAATTAAATTTTTGCTTAATTCTTAAAATAAGTTGTTCTGTCATAGTGGGGTCATGGTTAGTTAAATTTATATATATATATATATATATTTTTAATTCTTGTTATTAAAAAAAGACATCGATAATTTTGGATAGATATTTTTTTCGCTCTATTAAAAAGATTTAACTTACTAGAACTAACCATGTTCACCCCAATGTGACAGTTTGATTTACGGCTTATTTCACGAATAAAGCACAATTTTGACGAATACATAAACGACAGTTACACAAATTCGGCGTAATATATACAGACTGTCCACGGATGGGGTTAACAAGAGGACAAATGGACCAAAAATTTCATTTTTTTTTTAAAGTAATTCTTCATAAAAATTTTTGCTTGTAAAAAAATGGGATACACGAAGAAAAAATGTTGATTGTGAATACAGGGTTCGAAAAAACTTAAAAAACATGATTTTTCTACAATATATACTATATACATATATATATCAAAAGAAAAATTGTATATACATTATTATAAGCTGTTTAAGAGATTTTATAACAACTAAAGCCTATTAAAAAATTAAATAATTTTAATAAAAATGAAGTTAAAAGTTTTCGTCAAAGAAAGTGCATTTCTTAAAGAATCACTGAGACTATAATTTATTCAGATTTCAAAAATAAATATTTAATATTATAAAAATTATTTTTGTAATGCACACTTTGCGTAGCGGCGTCGGGCCAGCGCCCAAACAGCTACGCGGACCCCAATTTTTAACGTTAAATTAAAATTATATAGGGAGATACAAGTCCGGGAGTTAAAACATCTCTTACTGAAAATTTATCCTCTTTTGGGATGTTTTTTCTTATTTTATCCAGCTTTAATATTTTTAGTTATAGCTACAAAACGCAGATGCTCTTTTTTCACTTTTTTTTTTTTATTGTTTATTACACTTGCAGTTTTTCTTTGAATGTCAAATACCAAGAATGATATGCTTTAGGAAGTATGGTATTCGGTAGAAAAATTTTACACCAAATTGGTAATAAATATATTTTTATAATGTATATTTGTTGGTACTCGGTAGGAAAATTTCACACTAAATTGGTGTTAAATATATTTTTATATTGTATATTTGTTCCTTCGACACGAACTTTAAAATGTAACATATTTTTTTTTATTTTACTTATTGTATTTGCACATAGATATAATTTTAGACTTTAACATTGTCTATTTTTTTATATTATAATATATTACTTTGTATATTAATTACTACAGCTGGTAAAAATTGTTTATTTTTTTACCAATTGTAGTTGCATATAAATATAATTTTAGACTTTACGATTGTTTTTTTATATTATATTATATTCTATCACTTTGTATATTACTACAGTTGGTGGGGTTTTATTTTTTTAGATCTATACTTTAATTTCGTTCGCTCTTTAGTTGTGTCTTTTTTCACTTCTTTTTTGTTTATTACACTTGCAATTTTTTAGTGCAGGATTATTAAAAAAACAATTTGCAGAATTTTTCTGTGAATCTTAAATACCAAGAACGATATGCTTTAGGGAGTATGAATAAAATTGTAAGTAAATGCTCTTGCTTACGAGTGCGAGTATTTACTTATAGAAAAGTGATGCTGCTATTCAATAGCATCAGAGCTGTTTGCTGTAAGAAGTTCCGCTCGTTTTTTTTTACACAGTTGTTTAGCTAAAAGTAAAAATGGCTGATATGATAAATCTCCAAAATTAAAAATACTACAAGCAACGGCGTACACTGCAAACGAATGATTTTAAAAGTTTTTTCCGGTTTGAAGAGAAAAATATGGAGTGGTTAGCTTAGAACAGTGGCGAGCGCCCAACTTAAATTGTCCTTGCCCAACCATTCGCCCAACCTGCAAAAAGGTCCTGTTTAAAAATACCTCACTTCCATGAACCATTTATTTAAGACATCCGAATTACGCAGTTCCTAAATAAATGATCTATGGTGGCGATATTAAAAATTACCGGTATGTTGCGCTATGTCATTAGAAAGAGATTGTAGTGCAAAATTTAAATATTAAATAAAATATTTTATCTAAAATGTACAAAAAATTTAAAATACTGTTCCTTTTTTAAACAAATAAGATATACCATCAAAGGTGGAAGTAAAATAAGTCATTTTCAATCACAATTTAATGCATCCAAAACACAATCATATTCCTTGTCGCGAAAAAATTCATCAAACACTCATCCTTTGCTTATGAGTGGCCAGGTTTTGCAGAGCGGGGACACATTTAACCTTGTAGGCGTCACATTTGAGAATAACCTTAACTGGCATAAACACATTGTATCTATAGCCACCGCGGCTTCAAAAAAGCATGGATTTCTTTTCCGAGCCAAAAGTATTTTTCTCCTTCCAATTTATACACTTTGTATGTGTCCCAAATTCGACCCTCTCTGGAATATTGTTCTTAAGTCTGGGGAATGGCTTTCCCTACAACCCTCAGCATTCTTGATGCCATTCAAAGAAGGACTGTTCGTCTTATTAATGATCCTTTACTTACTCAAAGACTTCCTTCTCTTGCCCATCGTCGAGCTGTGGGAGATCTATCGCTCTTCAATAGATACTTTTACGGCTTCTGCTCCGACGAATTGTCCAGTATAGTCCCTCTTCTTGCAGTTCCCAACAGAGAAACTCGTGGTGCCGCGCGTATGCATCCCTATACAGTTCAATTGGACAGGCCCCGAACTTCCCATTTCGTTCGTTCTTTTATCCCTAAAGTTTCTAGACTGTGGAACCTGCTGCCAGTGGAGGTCTTTCCTTCCCCCCAAAATTTAAGTCCCGTGTTAACAAACTTCTTCATACCCTGCTTAAGACACCCACGGTACGTTAGTATTTAGGCTTTCAGCCTTCGTGGATTGTCCAAAGATAAAAAAGAACACATAATAAACTAATGTTGTCATTAATCGATATTATCATTTAGTGTAATGGTTGGTATAAAATTATTTTTTACATGCTTTTTAAAAATAAAAACTAAAGACGATTAATTTACTTTGTCTATAGCCACTTGACTTAAAATAAACCGTGGCACTCTAGAGCGAAAATACAATTTTACGCCCCCATTTAAGAACGTAAAATTGCACTTTTACGCCCTAGGGTAAAAAAGTATCAAAAACGCCCGCATTTATAAATGAGGGCGCAAAATAACACATTTATGCCCTGGGGCAAAAAGTTTAAAAAACGGCTGCATTTATAAATTTATAAAGCAATAATAAAACTAAATAATTTCCCATTTTGTTTAGTAAAACAACAACTGGTTTAATTAAACATATGTTAAAAGTATACTGCCTACAATTTAAAACATTATAAGGTGTGAAATTTTCTTCTAACTGCAAAGAATGCTTGTATATTAATTTCAGTCGTAAAAAAATATTGTTTGCACCTCTGGCGTAAAGCACTTTTACGCCCACAGCTGATTGTTGTCCTCGCGGAGCTCGGGCAACAACTTTTAGCCGCGACAGAGTGCTATTTTACGCCCTTGGTACAACAATAACTATTTTGAGACCAGGGGTGGCTTTCCAGTGACGAAAATTTTTGTGCGTCACGCTCCAGGGCTTGAAGCTCTTTAACTGCTCTAAAAGTTAGTCACTGGAACGCATCCTTAGACAAGGAAAGAGAGATACTTTAAGAAATTTTAAAATTTCGTTGTTTTTAACCTTTCTTGGCTTTATAATAATAATCTCTTTTTAATATCTAATTCAATTTTAAATAAATAATTTTAAAAATCCATCCTTAACCATAAAAAACACGTTTGAAGCACAAAAACCAAAAGAGGGGTTGGTGCATGAGGGGCAAGGGAAAGGAAAACGGAGTAGCTCAGGTGCATAACACTTTCCGTCACTGGAACGCCATAAAGTAGAACGAAATGCTCCTGAGCTACTCGGGAGCACTCTATTTGCGTCACTGGAAAGCCACTCAGAAATATCAAAAAGTGACATTGACATGTGAGGTGTCGTTGTATTCAGAATGTCATATTCTATCGAAATAAGATAAAATATACCGGTGGTCCAGTTTAAAATTTAAAGTTAGTAGTTATTTATTAAAAAATAAGTAAATACATCAATCAATTCACATATACAGGTTGAGCCAAATAGCATAACACATAGGCAATGTGAGGAAAAGACTTACTAAATCCCGGCATGTAAACATGCGTAACTAGTACTAGCTTGTTATGTTATTCTAATACTCGCCGATGTACCAAAACTGCTTGCTCAAACAGGATATCGAATAACGAGAAACCACTTTTCTATCTTAAAAGGTTAAATAGTTATAGGGGGCACCTGTAAGAAACACCTGGTATGCCTACGAATTTCTAACATTTTAACTATAAGCTTTTCTCGTTTTTATAAGGTATTTACTTGCAAGTGTAAGGTAATGATTATTCATATTGAATAAAGCAATTGCTTTTACTTCTACCTTTTGCTCTTTGCTTTTACCTTATGCATAGGTATAAGTATTTACTTATTTTTGATCATATGGCGGAATATACAGGGTGGCCCAATTGTCTGGGAAAGTCCAATATTTCTGTTGTTTAACGAGATATGACAAAAAGTTTTATAAAAAGTTGTAGGGCATTTAAACGTGCATATCCCAATAATATTCTGATGTATACAGAGTGTCCCAAAAAAGTTATGGCTAAGAAGTTAGTTTTTTTTAATTGTAACCCCTATTTTTGTTTACAGTATCGAATTCAGCATAAAATTTTGCATATGGTACGTTATTTTATTTTAACATTTGTGGCGATGTTGCTACGCTATTTATAATTTACTGAAACTTTCGTAAAAAATACATTACCCGAAAATTAGGTAAAAATCGAAAATACATTAGGTATTAATAATACTTAGCTGGGTGTTTTAACACACTAAGGACCACAAAATAAATTTCTATAGAAAAAATTTCCTTGATCTTATACAAGGTATTTCTTATAGCATGGCCAACATCTCAATAATTAAAAAGCAAAATATCAATTTTGTTAAATGGAACACCCTGTATATTAGGCCATTTTTAGATTTTGGGAATAAAAATAAGGTAAGTTTCTTAAGAGATTTTTATACCAAAAATGTAAGGTTTATTTTAGATATTTAAGGTTTTTGAAAAATTTATAAAAGTTTTTTTCCATGAAAAAGAACTTTGCTGTTTGTAGTGGAACACCCATTTTATTTGTCAATATTCTTAAAATTTCATCTTTCCCCTTAAAAAAATGTAACATAAGCTATGGTTATTTCCAAAATAAAGGTATTTATCGACCTCCAAAAAAGTGCCTTATACCTTTGTTGCTTTTGTAACGTTAGATGTAGCAAATTTTTAATTTTTATGTACTGAATTTTTAGAGGTCAATAAATCTTTTAATTTTTAAAAATAACCATAGCTTTAATGACATTTTTTTAAAGGGAAAAGATAAAATTTTAAGAATATTGACAAATATACTAGTTGTTTCATGTAAAATACCAAAGTTCTTTTTTAAAAAATACATTTCATTAATTTTTTAAAATCCTTTAATATCTACCAAACATTACATTTTTGGTATAGGAATTTTAAAGAAACTTAATTTATTTTTATTCCTAAAATCTAAAAATGGCCTTCTATACAGGGTGTTCCATTTAAATAAATTGAGATTTAGCTTTTTAAATATTGAGATGTTGGCCATGCTACAAGAAATACCCTGTATAAAATCCAGTAAATTTTTTACAGAAATTTATTTTGTAGTCCTTAGTGTGTTAAAACACCCAGCTAGTATTAATAACTAATGTTTTTCCGTTTTTACATAATTTTCGGGTAACATGTTTTTACGAAAGTTTCAGTAAATTATAAATAGAGTGGCAACATTGCCATGAATTTCAAAATAAAATAACGTACTATATGCAAACACACTGACACATGCTGACTCTGTATACATCAGAATATTTTTGGGGGATGCACGTTTAAAATCCCTAAAACTTTTATATAAAACTTTTTGTCATATCTCGTTAAACAACAGAAATATTGGACATTCCTTGACAATTGGGCCACCCTGTGTTTAATGTTTCTGATTTGTGACATATTATTTGTCAGCTATAACATACACAATACAACAAACTTTCATACAATCAAAATATTTTGCCGGCAAAATTTTTTCTTTTATGATATTATATACAAAAATTTAAAAAAAAAACACGTCTCCCTTGTTAATATGACATTTATTTTTGGTTTATTTTTAGATAAAAACAGTTTAATGCTGCAACAAATAGCTAACAAACACTTCTTTTAAGTAAATAAAAAGCAATGCCAAAAATCCCAGGTAATACCTTAAACAACAAAAATTTTCCAATCGCATACAAAAGCACAGTAAGAACTACAGTAGTTAAAATAAATAGATTGCGTAAATAATCATAATGTATTTTTCCTTCAGGAAGAGTTGTCAGAGGATCCTTTAACAGGTAATGTCTTAAGCCCTTACTATACTGACTAAAATATTCATCCCAGTTGATAGTGGTGACGTCAAAATTAAATAAAGTCCTGTCTTGATAGGACATTTTTTTCAGAATTTTGTGAGTGTTTTCCATATGGAGGTAAATTTCATGAGTGGTAAAATATTCGTAAGTTTTTGAAATTTGTGAAGTTTTATCATTGCGTTACCATACCTAAAAAAATGAGACCAATTTTTATTTTACAATTTAATATCTTATCGCTAACACTAGGTTTTCCAACATGATTTGTCGTTCGATAAAAAACACGATTTTATAATTTAATATATAGTCCAAGAGTCCAAAAGCCTGTGAGCGGCAGACATTAGTCATTTTGTAAAAGCTGAAAGTTTGTCAGCACATGCTCCCAACGTAGAAGCCATGGGAGATTATAAAGTTTGACTCATAGTGGCTTTGGCAGATACCAGGTACCAAAGGTCAATTAATTAAAACATAACTGAAACATATTATTGAGAAAAAAAGTACGTTAATGACTTTTTACCAAGTTTTTATATTTTTTCCGATAAACCAATTAAAAATGCAACTTTTAAGTCTCTAAATTTTTTTCGTATCTAGATTCGTGCCAGAGAAAAAAATTATTGTCACTTTAATTTTTTCTAAAAACTAGCCATAAACAAAGGAGATAAACTTTTTAATAAGGAGC
Organism: Listronotus bonariensis; assembly: GCA_014170235.1. Lineage (NCBI taxonomy): Eukaryota > Metazoa > Arthropoda > Insecta > Coleoptera > Curculionidae > Listronotus > Listronotus bonariensis. Next base: position 34,999 of record JACEGR010001537.1, on the reverse strand, counting down.
GCTTGATTTTTATTGTTGTGCGAAATTAAAGGTTATATGTGTGGCGTCACCTTTTTGCTATAATATTTTTTATCTGACAAAATAAACCACTACCTGGTATAAAATAAAAATAAAATTACTTAAAAAACCCAAAAAAAATAGTATCTTACCCTCTAACGATTTAATCATAAATTTGCTTTAAAAAATATCCAAGGATCAGAGAGATTAAAAAGTTTATCTCCTTGGCCATAGACAACATAGTAAAAAATAACAAAAATAAAAATTAAACCATTATTTGCCTTTTAATAAATGAGCAATCGTGTATTTTATCAAAAATTGTAATTTTTCTTATTTATTAAGGTTATGATTGTTTATTTTTTATATTGTATTTTATTTTATGCTCTTTAGGCATACTATTTAGTATCACCTAAATTGGCTTCACTTTTTTTTCGAAAACAAAGCAAGATACGAACAAAATACAAAAGACTAAAAAGTTGTATTTTTAACTACTTAATCACAAAACAATTTTAAAATTTTATAGAAGGTCAGTGGCATACTTTTTTCCTAATTATATTGGCTGTGATGCCCATTCAGACGCCACTGAACGCAATAATTTTAATCAAGGTAGAGCTTTACAAGCGCCCTATTACATTACATAGCATAGGTGTACCAAATTTCATTCAAATTGGCTAAAGCGCTGTTAAGATATTTAAAGAATACCTACTTTTTTGAAAAACTTTAACGCCCTGTATTTCAGAAATGAAGCAAATCCGGACATGTTCTTTAAAACTTTTTTCATTAAAAAAACACCCTGTATAAACTATGTTTATGTATACAAAATGTCCCCCAAAAAAGGCATTGCTTTGGGGTTACTTCTTTATATTTTTGGACGCTCTGTATACATCAAAATATTTTTAGGACATGCCTATTTATAAACCCTTCAACTCTTATATAAGACTTTTTGTCATATTTTGTTAAATAACAGTAATATTTAACTTTATCGGACCATAGGGTCGCACAAAAATGTTTGTCTGCCAAGAGGTTGGAACTGTCAAAACTGTCTGCCGACTGGGGAAATATCTTCTTATAGGTATCCAAATAATATACAGTTTGTACAGGGTGGCGGCTTTTCGTTGACTCTGCAGGGTATAGCGAAAACTAAAAGATAAAGAACAAATCTGATTGCGCAATCTCGATTTCGATTTTTGAAACAAATTCAGTGGTGAAAGTAAATTATGGCTAACTTGATTCGTTTTGGAGATGCAGATTGTTTTTCAAATTTTGTCTGTAACTCGTTTGATATTAGGGGTAAAAAAGTTGAATATAAAAGTTTTAGGAATTTTTACGTAGAATTCAGTGGCGTACCTATATTTTTCCATTGACTTTTATTTCAAAGTTATAACATAAAGTTGTTTTTTTTTAATGGAACACCCTGTATATTTTATTATCGGTTGAAAGGTTCCCCTAAAATCTTAAATAAATACCACATTTATTAAATTTATCTCTTATAGTTTTGGAAATATGACCATAAAATCTAAAAAATAGTAGATATACGAATTAACATTTGAAAGCTCATATTTCCGAAACTGTTAAAGAAAATCATTTTAAATTTGGTTTATTCTTAAAGGTCTTGAAAATGCCTTTTAATGGTATTAAAATAAACAGGGTGTCTTATTTTTAAATGCCATTTTATTATCGCATTCCTGACGATGGCGATACTTCCGAAACTATGACAAATTAAATATATCAAAATTGTATATTTAACGACTTTTAATAAGACCTTTCAACTGATGATTAAATATACAGGGTGTTCCATTTTAGAAAACTCAACTTTATTGTATTACTTTAAAATAAAATTTAATAGAAAAAATATAGGCACGCCACTGAATTCTAAGTAAAAATCCTCAAAACATTTCTATTCACAATTTTTTTCTATCTCTAATATTAAGCGAGTTACAAGTGCCTGGTCAAATTGACAAACTTTCAAAAACACTCTGTATCTTCAAAACGAATTAAGTTAACCATGATTTACTTTTACCATTGAATTTGTTTTAAAAATTGAAATCAAGATTGCGCAAACAGATTTGTCCTATCTCTTAGTTTTCGCTACACCCTGCAAAGTCAACTAAATGGTATTTTATTTTTAATACTTCCCGCAAAATAAAAATGTTTCTAGAATTGAATATAGTGAACTATATCTAAAATTCCTTCACATAAAAAAAATAAGAATTTTTTTTTAGTATCATATTTTTATTAATTCATGTTTGCGTACTTTTTACCAAATTTTGTGATTTTTGTATTTATATATACTTGAAATGTTTCTTTGAAATGAATAAATCGTTTATTAAAACCAGATAAATTACGTAAAAAGATGTAAATCATAAATAAAAAATATGATAAAAAAAAAACGTTTATTTCTTTGTAAAATTTTAGATATGAGATTTTTATTCAATTTTCAAACCCTTTTTATTTGACGTTTTGGCAGACTTGTTAAAAATTAAGGCAGTTTTCCCTTGGTCCATTTTTACATTTTTGTACTTTTTGGAGCCTCTCTGTACAAAAAAAAAAAAAAAAAACTAATTTCTCATTGTAAATTTTGTTTTGTTAAGAAAAACAAAGCAGTTGTCATACATGACTTTCTAAACATTTAAATTTTTTTCATTTGTGCTATTGTGTAAATTCGTCCCTGGACATACTGTATATAAAATTAAGCTTTTACAAAATGACGAAAGCTGTGTTTAAATTAAATAACCTGTGGTACCCTGGTACCTGCCCAAGCCATTATGAGTCTTCCATCGATTCTACCTATGGTGGGAGCATGTGCTGACAAACTTTTAGCTTTTACAAATGACGAAGGTCTGACGCTCACGGTCTCTCTTACCTAAAAGTGCCATAATATCGAATAGTTGCCCAATATCGGATAGTGATGATTTCAAAATCTGTAATATGATAATGCCTCTCTGCAGTTAAGTATGACGCTAAATCTAAGACACGAATAATATTTTAACATTAATACAAAACATAGGTGTTGTAGAGTAAAGTGACCACATTTTCAATAATAGAAATTGGGACAAATGGGAAAAAAAATGAAATAAGATGGAAAATTTTCCCCAAAAATTTTTGAAAGTCCTCACCTTGAAATGTTTCAATGGGATAAAATAATTTGGTCAATGGTCAACTTATTGATAAGGTTTATTTTTCATCCTCCCAATTTTTTAAAGAGCAAAAATTACGGGTCCTTACCTCCCTGAAAAACTTTTGTTTCTGTTTCCTTTGTTTTCACCAGTACCATCAAAAATCGACATTTTTAAAATCTGCGGGACGCGGGACAGTTCTCCTAAAAGCGGGACTGTCCCGCCAAAATCGGGACGTGTGGTCACTTTACTGTAGAGTCACTTTTTCAAACTGTGAAACTATAAGTTTTTACACGTGCTAATTGTTATGCAGTTTTTAGAAATTTACGTAAATAATTAAATTTGCGTCTGTAGTTTAAATAGGTATCATATCATAGGTATATGTTCACTTTAATTTAGTGCATGCAAAAAAAAGAGTAATGATAACTTTTTTTGTCCTAAAACTAACCAGAGTTAACCAAGAGACAATTTGCAAATACTAGTTACATGGGATATCCGATGTTAGGGCAAAATATTTCTTATTTGGCTTTTTAAAACTCTCACCATCTTAACGTATCCAAAGCCTTATTAAAAACTAAATTTTATTGTTTTTGTTCTGTTTCTGGCTCGAGGGCTCATTTCATAGAGATACCAACATCGCAGATTAATTAAAACATTTAAATTAATATTAGGTTTAATAAAATAGTATCCGATATTAGGAAAATATACTATACAGGGTGTTTTCTAACTACGGTTTAAAACTTTAGGAGGATATTTCTTTTGTCATTTTATGGAAAGAAAAAAGTTTCTTTAAAAATAATATTCGGACTTGCTTCATTTTTGGGATACACAGCGTTTATTTTTTATAAAAAAGGTAATATGTTGTATGTCATAAATAATTTAAAAACCCTTTAAATTTGGTAAACATATTTAATATAATAAGGGGCTTGTAAAGTTTTACCTACATTAAGATTATTGGGTGTTTCCCGTTTGTGGCATTCCCGTTAAGAGCACAATTCAAAATTCACCTTACATTTTTCCGTTTGGGGCACTACCATAAATTATACCTGAACAACCCTAATTAACCGACTTTAGTATTCCTGTTACGGGCACTCGTCTAAACTAATAATGGCAGTGGTGGTATCAAGCTAAAAACTTAACGAATCTACGCCTTTACCAAAAATTTATCAAGTAGGACTATTTTTTTGGCCACCTAAGTACCAAAGTACTTAAATGTCGGTTGAGGTGCGGTGTTAAGATTCTTAAATTAATATCAGTCTTATTGCATTACAATCGTTGTGTTATTATTAGAAAGTATAGGTGGAGGGTCTGGTTAGTTTTTTAATTTATCAAATAAACCCAAAATTAATAAACACTGGATAAACTGTAAAGTTAACGGATTTATTTACTAATTACAAAATCGTAGACATTAGTGCCCCAAACGGGAATGCAAGTATATCTTCGCAGGTTAATTTTAAAATCGTGTCCCAAACGGGAGAAAAATAGGTACATTCTCAATCGTGCCCCTAACGGGATTAGACCCAGCCAATATTATTGAGAACTAAAATAAGCCACTTACCTTTAATGGAGCTTTTATATTTTTTTCTAGTTAAAATTTCATAGTTTTCGTGAATTGTGTAGTTAAAAAATATGCAGTATTTAAAATATCCACTATGTATGTAGTCAAATGTAATTTGGTAAATATAACCTACAAAACCCCTAAACTAAACGTCAATACTGATTTGATTTTGAATTTATTCCCAAAAGTACCCATAGAGAACATAATAATTACAAAACTTCCCCGCGGCGCAGTGTATAGGGCTTTGATCTTCGAAGCCAGATGTCGCCGATTCGATTCCCAGCGGGGAAGACATATTTAGGTAGTAGTTATTTAATAATAACGTCCATGGTGGCACTACCGCGTCGTTTAAAAGGTGCTGTGAAATGCATAACTGCATGTTTTAGTGTTTGGACAACGTAACCTAATACTGTTATATATTTTATCGAACGACCAATCGTTTTAGCTACCTATTATTCCTAGTTTTAAAAGTACATTTAAAACTGCAATTTTAAATTTATAGAATAAATGCTTACATAGGTTTTTTTCCTTTTATTCTTAGAGTCAGATCAATTACGTAACCCAACAGAGTGTGGAAAAAAATCTAAAGAACAAGTAATTATATTTGCAGGTAGTTCTAAAGTACAGAGGGTAGGAGTTGAATAAGTTTCGTGGGAACAAATCTTGCATAATAATCACAACCGTCATATACTTGATCTAAAACAAAAAAACTGTAAACTTTTATTATCCTTATTATTAGTAAATAAATCGATACCAGCGCGTTAGGGTATATTTTGCCTTTTTGTCATAGATTTTTTTTTTTAATTGTAATAATTTTGCTCTTCGGTTCTGACATACCTTGGGTTATCGGATTATCTGCAACACTGCTTACATGGTATACTGGTACTTCTGTTTTGTTTGGCATAAATGACCTGCAAATGATTTACAAAATTTACACTACGCATCAAATCAATCATTATCAGTTACACCCCAAAATAAAAATGGCGACATACAGTGTGTTATATGGAAAACTTTCTTTTATTAATTTTACGAAAAAAATTGATCTTTATAAAAATGTCTGCATGGTCCAAAACCTAATATTCTAAAAACCTAATCTGATATCAGATTGTATCAGTCATTCACCAGGTTTGATTAAAACAAGAAAAATGCACAATGCTACATGGTTAACAATATCTTAAATTTAAAACATAAATTTAAATTACAACGAAAAGAATTTAAGGTACTCTTTTTTTTGTGTTGCTGGCACATCTATTTTAACGACGCGTTAAGAAAAAAAAGAGTTGAAAGGCATCTTTACTTGTATGACGCCTCTGGATTTTTTTGTATGTATTCTACTCTATCAAAAAGTTAGTTTTAGATACAGGATATTAAAACAAGGTTTCTCACCTAATTGACTACGGAACTCGATGTTTCTGTAGTCGAGTCAATAAAACTGTAAAACAGACAATAGCCAAAAGTCCTTAATAACAGCTCCGATTTTGATTATTTTTTATAACTTTTTTATGTTATTTACAATCAGAAATTCTCTCAGAAGGGAAAATAAGGATTTGTATTTGTTAAACAATATAAATGCTGTTTATACAGGGGTCCACTAACTTTTCGACAAACTTTAAGGGGCGATTCTTTAACAATAAATAGAAAAAAAACTTCATATTAACATATGAATATGTCTCTATCAAAGGACATTTTTGACATACAAGTAAAAAATTATCAGTGGCGTCTGTGAGGGATTTACTGGAAAAAAACATAGTATGTAACACATGCATAAAGGGTCTCTTTTTACTCATGGGATTGCCGCACTTGCCTAACGGCTCGTGCTATCAAACTTCCCTTCGTAAAAAAAAGTATCACTTTATACACTTGTTACATAAATTATTATTCTTCCACTCGTGGGTTGGTCGCACACTGACGCCTCGTGCAACAATATTCCCACTCGTATAAAATAAGTCATTTTCCACACTTGTAATGCAATAAACCAAATCATACTTACTCTCCTGTTTGCCATCCAGCAGCAATACAACTATTGACAACAAAATCCACAGGAACAATGTCTAAATTTATTTTTTTATAGTAAACAATTCTACTTATTCCCATGGCGTTGGCTAAGACAAAACCAGCCAGTGTAAATACATTATCAACGAATGCTGCAACGGGTTCGGAAATCGTTGAAACAACTAAAATATATATTAAACTTAAGCTTTTTGGGCTATTCGGCCATCGTTGTAGATTTTGCATCCTTGACGTTTCGCCAGCGCGAGTTGTTGCCGCTTGCCACTTCTTGTAAGTAAAACATCTAAAAGGGCTATTTTGTTATTTTCTTCAATTTTCATTGTGAATTGGATATTTGAATGAATATTGTTTATGTGGTTCAAGAATTTTTAAAGGTTTTCGGATCCGTGGTTTTAAATAACAAGGGTATCATCGACATACCAGAACCATACCTTTGGTTTAAAGGGGGCAGTACTTGGGGCTTGATGTTCAAACTTTTCCATAAAGAAATTTGCTCCTACTGGACTGAGTGGGCTTCCCAATGCTACTCCTTCAGTTTCTTCATAGATCTTCTGGTCCGTAAGATCGCCCAAGGATAAAGGGGACTCCCTGGCGTGCCCAGGAGGTTATCAGATACTGTATACATATGGCAGTGTGTATATCGGAACAACCAAGAGATCAATCATCACAAGAATTAAAGAACATAAAGCTAACTGCCGCCTGGGACAAACTGACAAATCAGCCGTAGCGAAACACACTTTTTCAGGCACAGAGCACCTCATAAAATTTGAAAATACCCAGGTTCTTGCTAATGCCTCATCCTACATTGCCAGACTGTACAGGGAAGCCATAGAGATACACAAACATACCAACAACTTCAACAAAACAGAAGAGTTAATGATGATTAATAAAACATGGATACCAATTCTCAAAACCACAAAAATAGCACCACGGCAGAAAAAACAACTGCGCAACGAGCAACCGGAACAGGCCCCGCACACACAAGCTGCCTATAAATACTCGCTGCATCCGCGCCGGGATACATTAGTAAAGATAGGTCCAAATTTAATTCATTCTGAGAGCGATGCCGCCAAGTACTAAAAAATTATAAAGTAAAGAAACCCTTTTGTAAACAATGATTTGTTGCAGCAAAAAATATTTAACCCGACGAGTTTCTAGTATCACGCCACGTGCTACCGGTTTTATAGTAGGACAGAGGCGAAATAAAAGAATGTTTTGTAAGCAGGTGATACGTGTTTTAGCAATGTATTTTTTATTATTTATCCAAAAATATGTAATCAGGCTCTGTCCGAGGCTATGTGCATTCGAAAAGGTTTCTTTACTTTATCATTTTCTGTGTACTTGGCGGCATTGCTTTCAGAATCAATGAAATATGGACCCATCTATACGCAAGTAGTTTGAGGATGACAACCACTCGCGCTGGCAAAACGTCAAGGATGCAAAATCTACAACAACGGCCAAATAGCCCAAAAAACTTTGGTTTAGCAGAAGATGGCCGCGAAAGCCTTACGCAGTATAAAATATATATTATTTTACTGTTTACATTACAAAAAAAAACTCAAATCATTTTTACGATGACAAAGAAACGTCACGTGGTTATATCTGTGGGGAATATTACACAGGTATGCAAAATTGACCTTCTTGAAAAATTTTATTTAAAAAGGTATCCACAGTGTGTCCGCCCAAGTCTACATATGCGAAACTTTTTATTATTAATTTTACGAAAAAAGTCATTCGTTATAAAAAGTTCTGTATGATCAACATAAAAACCTAAATTGCAATCATTAGATATTCTTTTTTTTCAGTAGTATACGAAGTATCTCAAAAGATGAATTTTGTTAAAAGTAAAGTACCCTTATTTTTGAAAATGTCGAAAATTATTAATAAGTAAAAATATTTAGAAATAAAAATAACTCTTAAATATGCAAACTCGTTCATTAACAGGAAAACAGTCTTTCTTAAAAAATTATTGTTTTGACAGTTCTTAATGTTTCTTTAGATGTTAAATTTTAAAATAGATATGAACAAATGTACAAACTTAAATTTTCATCGTTTGTTCATTAAAAAAAAAAATTCTTGGAAATAAACGTGTTTGCATATTTAAGGTTTATTATTAAGTATTTCAAAACATTTTTCCTTAATAATAATTTTTGATATTTTCAAAAATAAGGCTACTTTCCTCATGAACAAAATTCATATTTTTTGAGATACTACTAAAAAAACTGAAACGAAATTTTTTGGAAAGAAGTTCAAGTGAGATTTTAGGATATTAATTTTTAAGCTCATGTTGTATTCCAATTGTCTAATATTTTCTTCCATGTTTTCCACTAATTGGACATAGTCTAAACTTTTCTTAATGCCTAGAAAATAGTGAACCAGTTTTTTGAAAAAACCGAGGCTCCTTTTCTTTACAGTTCATTTTGGTTTCAAAGACTTCGTCTCTTATGAGTTTGTAAATATCTGGACCATCAAATACCCCTTCTTTAGCTAGCTTCTAAAAGTAATTTAAATTATCTACAAAGATATTGAAAACACTCTTCTTGCTTTCATAGTACTTTCACAAATTGCTTTATACGTCTAGGTAGGATCTGAAGTGGAGGTAAAAGCACTTTGGCTGGATCGATCAAATATTCTTGAAATATAATTTTCGTTCCGGGTTTTAACGTTTCTTCCCGGGGCCAATCCTTTTTATCAAATGCATATTTCTGTTGTGGCCAACCCACTCACATAAAAACCTAGACATTTGGTATAGCCCCGTTGTTGTCCTAGTAATAAAGATATACCTTTTAAATTACCGCAAACAACCTATCTATAATTTTTGTAGTTAATCTTTTTAAGAATTAGACTAAGGGTACATCGTAAAAATCGAATTTGATTGGAAAGATCGCATTGAACCTAATACTGTGCCCTTTGTCGTAGGATTTATCGGATGCAGATAATCCGGTTCTAAATTCTTTTAAATTTGACAAAGAAAAATATAAACAATGACAAAGAGAGCAAACAAATAAAAATGTAGTTGTTACTCTACTTTTGTAATATTTTTTAAATAAATTTCAGAAAATAAGACAAAATAATAACGCAAACCACTAAAGAAACACTGTCACAATATTTTATCAAATATTTAAGCTTATTTTTTTCTTACTATTTCGTTTCTACACTTATCAACTGTTTTACTTACACATTTTTAAACCTTTTCCAAAACCGAGAACATCGTACAAATTTAACTTCCGATCCGACTGAACTTAATTCAAATCGCTTAAAAACAGGATTGACTTATGGCGTTTAATTCAATCCCTTACTCAATCTGACACGTGTATATCGCAATTTTTTGTCGGATTAAGTATTATCCGATCGGTTGAATCGGATTCAGTATAACGATGTACCCTTAGTGTTAGAGCTAAATTTTCATAACTTTTTATCAGATGCACCGATTAACCCACAGGCAAATATTACACTACAAATTTTCAATATCTACTGACAAGTAAAGTAAATGTCATCAACAAAAATTGTCCTAATAGCATTTTTTGTTCCTATGGTTACATTGATTTTTTTTTAAACCTTACGTGATGGATTTTTTAAATATTTTTTCCTTAATCAGCACCTCGAAATCTATAAGAAACTATTATTCAATATCAGACAATTTTACCCATGCATACCTGTGTTATTAATTATAGAACTTTTGTTTTTTGCGCACCTGAGGAACTTTTTTGTGAAACAAAAAATGCCATAAACACATCGTTATAGCCCTCTTAGTTTCTAAGCTGCAGGTGATTTTGAAATCTTTGCATTTTCCGGTATCTTATCTAATGACTTATTCTAAAAAAAAACAATTTACGTAGAATGCAGTGGCGTAGTTAATTTTTTTTCCAAATAATATTGTTATTGAACTATTGACCTATGTTAAGTTCTTAACATGGAACACACTGTATATTTGTCAAACAATGATTTGCTTTTTTGTCATTAATGGTGTTTTTGAGTTACAGGCTAAAATGACATTTTGGTAGAATAATCCATAAATGATATGACCATTCTAAAGAGTTTTTAAAGAGCTTTTAAAAAAACCTTATACAGGGTGTCCCACTGGGAACTGCTGCAATCGATTTCTCAAAAAGTAGGCTTTGGAAAACGTTGATTTTGTAAACATTATAAAGTCTGTGAGGGACATACAACGAAAATATTTTGACAACTCTACCACTTCCGTTTATACCGGAAGTTAATGTCAACTTCCTTATTTTAAAAGGAACACCCTATATATTATTTGCTTTTTAGATTCTGCGTGAAACTCTTATAATAAATTATGTATTGTGTTTTATACTTAAATCCAACTGTTTTGACCTTTTTAAATTTTATGTCAAAAATGACGTTTGCAAGCCATTACATAACCATTATTTTTTTTAACAAAAGCTCTTTAATATAAGTTAGGTTGAGTTTCTTGAAGAGACATTTTTAGAAGACTGGATTGATATTTTGACAATTATTAAATACAGAGTCGTTAAAAATAATCGTTAATAATTATAACGATAAAAACCTTAAAAGTCATTTTTTAATGGAAACCCTCACCTTGTTTACCTTATCCTATTAAGCATCAAAAATAAGGGTGAGTTAGTATAAGGATGACTATTTAAAAATGTATAGTTTTCGAAATAATACCAATTTAGTATATATCTATTCTAACAATGCTTTTAAGTACGGTTTAAATTTGCTTCTAGTTGGCCCTGATCACGAAATGCGGCATCATAGCCCAATACACCGTACCTATCAATACTTAAAACCATTGTTAGAATAGATGAATAATAATTCGTTAATATTTTAAAAACTATAAATTTTTGGAATAGACATCATTTTAAAAACTTTTCCTTATTTTTGATGCTTAATAGATAAGGTAAAAAAGATGAGGGTTTCATTTGAATTTTGTTTTGTTTTGTCGATATAATTTTAAATGTTTCTTTTGACCACTTTGTATTTATTAATTCAGATAATATCAAAACAGTTCTTTTTCTACAAGGAACCGAACCCAAACTCATATTTAGAAAAATGGCTGGTTATGTAATAGCTTGCAAAAGTCATTTTTGACATAAAATTTAAAATAAGTCAAAAACGATTGGTTTAGAATTTTACGGAGAATGCTAAAAAATAAATAATATGTGTTCCATTTAAAATAAGGAAATGTTTTTTTGGTATCCTAATATTTTAATCATGTTTTACACCTTTTTAACACGCTTTTATTAGCTTGGGTTGTAACAAAATGTATATGTATATGTGTAATAAAAGCGTGGGGTGCTTAATATATTAAATGTTATAAATATTCTATTGTCAAATATCTACGAGGGAAAAGTTATGAAAAATAGTAAAATGCACCCCACGCTTTTACTCTGAAGTGACAAACTCTTTGTAATGAAAAATTTTCTAATTTTTAGTTCGGTTGCATATAAAAGCGTGTTTTTTTAGTTTTTTTAAACTATTATTTATTTACGTTATTTACTTGTTTTACATTTTTGTATTTAAATATGTTTGACAACCTTTGACATAATTTATTGTGTTATATTAAAACAAGGTAAATTACGTATAAAAGGTAATAAAAATGATTTAAAAAAATATGACCCTAAAAAGAAAATTTTGTTTATTTTATGTAAAAATTCAGATATGGGATCCTCATTCAATTCTAAAAACCTTTTTTATTCATCATTTTGATAGATTATTAAAAATAAAGGTATATATAGTTTTGTCTTGGTCCATTTTCAGATTTTTTGTAGTTTTTGGTGCCCTGAACAAAACACATTTCTCATCGTGAATCTCTTTTTTTTAAGAAGCAAAACCAGTTGCCATTACCATTTGTTCTATTGTAAAATCCATTCGTGGACATACTGTACGTAATATATTAAATTTTTAACCGTTTCAAAAAATAAAGATCATTTTCAGAACTTTAAAAATATACTAACATTTTTAAACATTTTGAGGAGCCTTTAGGAAATACCATATTTGATATGCTTATCTCTGCCCTGCCTAGTATTGGAAATATAAGCATTTATGATTTAATTAATTGATCAATTATAAGAATAAAACCGCCGTCCGGCGGTTTTTTATATGTCCGTATATGAAAACCGTCGAAAATTATATTTAATTTGTTATTAACGGCCGAATTATTTAATTTGCATGTCATAGGCGTTTAGTTTTTTGTAGTTTTATTGTTTAATATTGTAGTTTAGTTAATAGCACCCTTTGGAGAATACTATAGCGGGATGGGGACAGGCAAACAGTTTGTATTTATTATATTTATCCCAACGTTTCGTGGCTGGATTGTCACTTTATCAAAGGCCTTTAATTAAAAATACACATTACAAAACTATTTTGTTACATAGACCCAATAATTTACAACACTAAAAATACTTCTAAAAAATTGTCAGGCAGGAAAGGCGAAGAAATTACTTATCAGGACGTCATTGTCAACATTAAAATCAGAAATTAGATATATACAGTGTGTCTACGTAAGTTGGCGGCATATGCGAAACTTTTTTATTAATAATTTTACGAAAAAATGCAATCATTAGATATTAAATTGTGTCAGTTATGTACGAGGTTTTGCCAAAACTGTAATTTTTGCTTAAGAGTAAAGTACCTGTATTTTTGCTAATATTGCAAATTGTTATAAAGAAAAGATGCGTAAAATTTTATATTACTTTCAAATGTGCAATTTTGTTTATTTCCAAAAAAAAAATGTTTTAATTTATTTTTCTGCGATAATGGTAAAAATTTAGGTTGGTACATTAGTGCACTAAATGTCATGATTATAAAGGTCATTGGACAGTTTTAAATAAACTTTTTAAGTTAATTGTTATAAATACAAGAAGAATGTACATAGCACTAATGTACAAACTTAAGGAGCCCATTTTAAATTTGTAGAGTCTGATTGATATATATAACTATAACATATGGGCGGAGGACATTACCATAAACCTGAGCAGGTTGCAGTGATAGAGAATATACAATCCACCCCAGGCTTATCTAATCCCTTTTAACAAATAGCGAATGAAAGTTTATTTATCTTTAAACTCTTAAAATGTCACTATCCACATGTGTCCTGATAATAATAATAATTTGATGCCGTAACTTAGTCAAATGAGTAGACCAAAAGATTTTAAATCAAAATTACTGCAAAGGTGTGTTTACATTTCCATGTTAATTAACATAGGTTACATAAAGGTTAACACGTGGTGAAATTCACTTAGCCGGAGAAGATACAAGATTAACACCCGGTGTTTTTAGGGTGGCTTTTACAATGCTGTGTCAATCTTTGAGTTCTATCTATCTATCTATCTATCTAGGTGAAAATGTATTTAACAGCTTGTAAAATTTAGCTAGGACTTCAACCACATAATAATTTAACACCGAGTTGATAAAAATGGGTGTTTGGATCCAACTTAACGAAGAATATTTACACAGACTATCCGATTTTTGGTTTATCTCGGCTAGAAACAAGCACTTTCAAAAACATTTTGAACATCATTGTGGCCTAAAAATGGCTAACCACCCCTGGAAGGTGGATGGTAAGAAGCAAGAACCAGAAATAAAACACGTGTGAGACCTTTATGTGTGAGATCTTTTTTTTCTCCTTGATATTTTATATAGTCGAAAAGTATCTTGGCCACACCTACAAATTATCGGTCCCCTTGGCCATCCCAAAGCCAAAAAGCTGGCGTCTAGCTGACCGAGAAATGCTAACAGTCAAAGCGTTTGGGGAAATTTTATCACAACCCGCGCCGTGTTTTCTGTAGACTAGGTTATTAGCTTTTAAACTGCAGACAAAAAATTCTACATTTTTTTAATGCAGAATGTTTAATTAAATCTACCATAACAACCACTAAAGCTGGTCCCAGACACTACGTACTTCGGCGAATAACGAAACTTCGTACTTCGGCGAACCACAATTTTCAAGTTCGTGTTGACTTCCCATACCACTTCGTACTTCGGCAAATAGCAAATTTTCGGCAAAGTCTCGATTGTCGGTTTTAAAATAAACATAGACGCGAACGAGCAAGTCTTTGTTGCTTTGTTGTCAGCTTTCATAATTATGTGTCGTACATGGTTAAAAGAAAATAAATTTAAACGTCAAAAAAGGTGGTGGATGGTATCATTAAATAAAAGTCGCCAAAGGTACGTAAAATTAAAATTGCGGTTAGTTGTTGGTGAAATATGGCCATCAATGGGTCTTTTTTCTTTTTTAAATATACAATTTGCACTAAAACCGGTATAAATGTTTTTCCTTGTATCGTAAATTAAATTTCGGTTTTTGTGATTTGGATGTTTAAGATTCCAAAGTATCACCTCTTTTGGTAGGGATCCACAAATTTATTTATTCAATCACTGTTCCACTCCAATATACGGGGAAGTGGGAATGCTGTGCGAAGCCACTCTCCCACGGGATGGTCTAAAAATTCCTAATTATATTTTGTCCTACATCTCGAACGTCCTAATGCGCTTTCGTCATACTGCTTCGGGTAGCATTCTAAATTTTCGGGATCTCCATTCCACATGAAAGCAAGGAAAAAAATTTGGTAGATTTGTCAACGTCGTTTTTATATCCATTTCATTTATCGCGGCTGGAAGCCATCGGACCACTTACTGTTCTTAGGTTTGACGTTGCTGTTACCAAATAATTATGAATGAGAAATTTCTTTAACAAGTGATTAGATTTAAATGTTTGCAATTGCAAAAGTATAAAAGCCGTAATGTTATACTTGTAATATGTACAACAAAATCCTATAGAATGCGTATCAGATCTTTTTTTTAAATTATTATATTATATTGTTTTTGAAAAGTATTACAGTGGTATGGACTTGCGCTATTCTTTAAAAAAATCTAATTTACATAATATACTAACAATTCGGATTTTTACGACCGCGCGCAGTGGGTGACCGTAACGCTCATTAGCTACCGAATAGAAAAGCAGGACGCGGTCAACAAATTCTTTCCTATAATGCGAATAGTTTGTTTGGGTCCGGGTGCGTTTACCCTCAACTGGTTTGCGTACAAACCGGTTTTTCGCCCATGAAATGTAACTTTTGTTTCGCGCAGGTTATATTGGTAATCCATTGGAATCAGTGGTTGAGTCACGAGGGACGCTTGTATGTTTTTCGCCTCAAGCTTATAAGAAAACAGCACATTGTCAGCGCCAATTGACAATGTCAAAATTTTCAGAATATCCGAGAAAACATAACATAACAAATTTGAATTTTAAAGCCTGAATAATAGTAAGTTTTCATTTTTATCATTTTATTTCCCTTTGTCTTGACAACGGTGGCAGATTTGCCACCGAAACGTCGATTTTTTAATTATCTTTTTACTTGTTTAAATTTTTTTGGTTTTTAGTACTTTTAACTTAATTTTGGCGTGTACCCAAAGAAGTACCATCCATTAAATGAATCCGCCAAACTACAGAACATATCTTCAATTAACTAGTTATGTAAGATCTCACTTGAACTACATAAGTTTAGTTAAAATTTCGATAAATCTAAGAGAGTGACTCTAATTTCCCATATGAGCGTCATTTTCCGCATGTGTCGGGCAATGGGAGCGACTGACTTAAAATGTTAAATTATTTTGTTTTTATTAAAATTTTCCCTTAGTAGGCTCCCATTAACCTATTCTTCGCTATATGATGAGGGCGCTGAATTGTAATTTCAACGTTGCCAAGTTGCCTTACTTTAATGGCACATAACGACTTGGAGATGCAATTTTTAAACATAATAAAACATAATCACTATTTTGTTTGTGCTAATCTAATTTTCTTCCTTAAAAGAACAGCAAATATGTAACTTACCTATTGTCGGCCTGATAATACATATTGGTATATCTTTTGCTTTTCTATTAATATAATCTTCAGTTACTTGTTTTGTAAACGTGTAAGTGTTGGGCCAGCTACCTAGTAAACTAAAATTTACACAAATGTAAATTAAAACAAATTTTACGTAATTTAGTTGAGTGACTGCGTCTTTCATTGTAAACTTAAAATTGATGAAAATTCAACGACTAGACCATCAGTCTAGCCGAAATTTATCTTCACGACCATTGACAACAGAGTTAGTTGTTTTATTGCTTTAAATATTTTGAAAATTCTTACATAGTGATAAATACCAAGAGATAAACGACAATATGAAAATACGTGTGACTTTCAATTGTAACATTTTTTATTAATAAATAAGGTTTACTGCACAAAGTAAACAATAGTGATTTTTTAAAGTATACGTTTAGTTCTACATATGGGTTTACCTTTTTAAAAAAACATGATATCCAATTTATTAAGTATATTGAAATTTCCGCATATAGAATTCTACTCTAGCATAGCATTCACTTACGTCTTTGTCATACTGTTTAATGATTCGTCATCTAAATTTTCACAAACTGTAATAAGATTTTCAGCAGCCATTTTTGCTGGATATACTTCTTCTTTTATTTCTGACCTATTGCTGTTTGAAAATCCAGTTCCCACATATACAAATGACTGAAATAAAAATAAAAAGCTCAAAAAGCAACCTTACAAGTAAAATTTATTTAAATAAAATTAAAAAAAAAAATTACCCAATTCATTTGAAATAAAATTGTAATAACTATATGATAATTGATGGTAGATTTAAGAGGGGCTGGGATATCCATGCACTGCAACCGCAAGGCTTATTGTGCACCCTTGTTTTACTTCTGAGTAATGTCAGCCAGACGGGACCTACAGCTTAACGTGGGTTCCGAACCACGGATGTCCTATTCACGACAACCCAAAACTGAGCCCCCAACCAGGAAAAGTCGTTTCAATCCCCATTATTGAACTGGTTTGGGTCCGCTAGTCTGCGGTTGCGTAGGACACGGTAAAGTGTGTTTCAGCGCCATGGTCTTTGCGGGACTTCAGCGTCGATACATTTTACACTTTTTGACCGTCTTTTGTTAGGCTAACTACTAAATGTCTGACCAAACTTTCTTTGTTCTTTTTGGTCTGGCCTGGATTCGTTTGTGCGCCTAACGACCCAGCATTTTAACGCACATGCCATCACACCGACATTTCTTTTAATATTCTCATTAATTTCTTAACTACATAGTTTTTTCACTACAGGATAATAATATCAACATATTCTACTGATCAGTGATCCTGGTAATAATATACAGGGTGGATTTTTTTTTTTTTTTTTTGAAAGGCACCCCTTTGTATAACATTACCATTAAAAAGATCTTAAAAAGAGTTTTAGGAAAATACCACATTATGTACATCTAACTCAGCCAGACCTTTTAGTTCGCCTGGCAGGTACATGTTCTCATCGAAAACGACAGTCAATTTTTTTACAAACCTTACTATGAATGAACTAAATCCTAGAAAAATTTTAAGCTTACAGTTTCAAGTTTCTTTATTTTTAATTATTTTTTAAACTTTTAAAAATATACAGGGTGATGATGTGCAGGGCAGATGCTTGCCAGGTGATGATTGTCGTACTTAATATGCTATGACTCATTACTATACAACTTTCCAGCCTTAGGCCCAACGTTACTTGAAGGGTTCACTGGTTTTCCGAAGAGGAAAGGCGAAGTAAAAACTTATCAGGACGTCATCATTCACATTATTTGACTGAAAATTAATAATGAACAATAAAAAATTAAAATAAGATAAAATGTTTAAAAAAATTAGAAACAAAATATAAAAAGACAAAAAGTTAGTTACCTATCCGGAATTCGAACTCGAAACCTGTGGCTTACGTGTCAACAACGTGACCCTGTAGCTATGAAACAACTTAATTTGTTTTTTTTTTTAATGTTAATATTTGCTTATATTAATCAAACATAAGCAAATGCTTATCCTTAAATTTTTAAAATCAACACATTTAACTGAAAGAGACGGAGTTAGAGTAAAGGCATTTGCTTCACTCCATTTACACGACTAAATATGATTAAAGAAGTAAGCCCTGTTTATAATTCTTGTAATTTTTTCTTTTGCCGGAGAATTTTAAAGTTTGTTACACCCTTAATACATGTGTTACGCCGAATTTGTGTTATTGACGATTTCATGTATTCGGCAAAATTAAAATGTTGCTTAATTATAAGTCACATTGTGGGAGGAAGTCATGGTAAGTTAAACCTTTTTTTTAATAAAGCGAATAATAAAAAAAACTAACCATGTCCACCCCAATGTGACAGTTTTATTTACTGCTTCACGAATTAAGCACAATTTTGCCCAATACACAAATTTGGCGTAACACATGCATACTTTAATTGGTAATAAGTTTTACTTTTATAAAATGTTTTTTTTTCTAGCCGCTAACGTACCCCTGGTTTTTCTTGTCCTAAAAGGTGTACATTTTTTTATCCCATAAAGAGCTTCGAGAAAATTTTCGTAGGTGTCAAACGTTTCTTTCAGTTTTATTTTTGTTAATTGATCAAAAATAAAAATAATATTTAACAATAAAACAAATAGTTATTGAATTTAGGGGAACTTTAACTATCATTCGACGGTTTTTAATAGTTTTTGTAAACTAAACCTCCGGACGGCGGCATCTACCGATAAAATAAGTAAAAACGGCCGGTAATAACAAACTAATTACCATATTTGGCAGTATTCCAAAACGTAAATAGATAAAACCACCGGACGGCGGTTTTCTTTTAATAGGTAATAGGTAAAAAATCTAGCAAATGAAATTTAACAAAACTTGATCGGACGTCTGAGGTTATTCTGCGATCGGATTTTCGCAGTAGACAAAATATTTGTTCGTTTAGCGGTTGCTTTAGTTTTAAGTTCAGGTTGACAGTGACTGTGTTTACAACCATCTTAGCCCTTCAACTTACCTTTAATTTTTTAACTTGCTGTGCTAATGTTATTAAGTCTTTGGTACCCCGAATATTTATCAAAGTTTCATCCTTAATGGGATCTTCGAATCTTACATTAGCTGCAGCATGAAAAACAACATTTACTTCCTCTATAAAAGTTTTTTGATCTTCTTGTTTTAATCCTAACATTGGAAGAGAGCAGTCCCCTTCTATACTAAAAACTTTTTTAATTGCATCTGGATTAGTTCTTTTCAAAAGGTCAAATGCCTAAAAAATAATAAAAGATATTTCTATCCTTACCACCTCTAAATAAAGAGAAACTTTATACATTACATGGTATCGACAGAGTTTATCAACTAAAAGAATAGCTAATGCACTCGATGACGCGGCTCCGATCAGGCTCCTCCTACCCCGCCTTTCCCCTGACAAATTGCTGGCTAAAACAAAGCCTGTTATTCTTTTCTGTGCTGTGCAGTCGTTCGCTTTGCATGGTACACGATCGCATGGCCTTTCCAGCACTATTTGAAAGCTGCTTCTAAACGCGCCGCGAGAGTGCACTAACTATTCTCTTAGTTGATGAACTCTGGCATCGGGATCTATAAGGGTTGTTAAAATATTGCACTTTTTCAGTTATTATTATTTTTTAATTTGCTGAAAAACAAATACATTTTTAAAAAATACAAATTATAGAACCACTTCTTTAATAAAAAAAGGACTCTTAAAGTTCCAGTAATAATATCGGGTGAGTCAGAAGTCTGCCAAAGTTCATTTACTCGTTATCCAAAAACTTTTTAATTTCTTTTTTCGTAGGTATACAGAGTACGTGTATCACGGTTGATGGTACCTCAGCTGTTGAGGAAAACGGGAGATTGGATTTTTAAGAAATTTGACGATATAGGTACTTGCTTGTGATCTAACGATCTTAAATATTTTTAATGATGCAGCGATGCCGCTTGTTGAATTGAAAAGTATAAAGGGAGAATATACACTTTGAAACTGGGCCCTCATGTTTAAAATGTAAATTTGGAAAAAAATTATTAAGCCGTAAAAAATATATAGTATGAAGCACTCGCCTAATATGTATTTTTTACAAGCTTTTATTTAACTTTATATACATATACATATGTATATATGTACGGGTGGAATCTTGCAACTCAAAGTATTCTTGTGGATACATGGGAACCATTTTCTCCCAGAATAAGAGATAGGTTAAAAAACAAATATAGACAGATTGGTCGAACTTTGTCTGGGAATAGGATTTCATTTAACTAAGAGAATAATTATTAGAAATATGTAGGTATAAAATAATAATTTAGATAAAAATGTAGTTAGGTACGTATAGATAATATAGTTATAAATTTATTTATAATTATTAAAACTTTACATATATTTAATTTCTTAATGTAATTTGAAGATTATACCTACTGAAATAAACAATAAATTATAAATCTTTATATTATTAGAGTCCGTCCCTAATGTTCTGCCCTTTAATACCTACTGATCCGCAGTTTTATTGCTGTCGGCAGGTATATTGGAGTATTGCTGTCAAAAGCCAAAGCGATATACTTTGAGATACACTATACTAAAGAAATGAAGCATACACCAGTGTTGCCACATTGTTTGGAGGGGTAGGTCAACTCGCCGTTTGAAAGCCTTGGGTATACGTTTTTATAAAGAGTGTCAAAATAGGATTTATTTTATATTAGAGCAGGACAGACAATCCCAGATGACGCAGAAAATTCTTACCTCTCATCGAATGCCAGAACCTCAAGTAGGGGATGAGTGGAGTCTTTATGTTTACCGTTCGCGGTTTGCAAGAGCTTCGTCAGTAGAACTAACCAGAACTAACCTTTTTTGTTCCGTGTTCGTCAGTACGAAATTAGACTGTAAGTGGGATGCCAGGGTTCACTTTGGGTTTTTTTATTTTTATTACGTAAAGGGACTAAATTACTTAGCTAATTATTTTTATCTTTTAATGTTATAAGTAAATTAAAAGGAACTCCGATGTTTTACTATTCAAATTTTACATGCCTTCGGCGTAAAAATAAAAGGGTATATTTAAAAAAAAATAAAAACAAATTCCAAATAAGTAATAAAAATAAAATCTGATTAAGTGTTTAGAGCTTCATAATAGCCTAGTCTATTGTATAATTCTTGGCGTACCTTTTCAAACACGTTGGGGGTATATTTTGACACGTGTTTTGAATTTTAAGCCACAATTTCCACAAAGTTTTCGCCCTTTCATGCTGATGTCCAAATATCTTCTTTTTTTTAAGTAACCTCATAAAAAAGTTATTGGGCGTTAAATCGGGAGATCTTGGCGGACATATTATTGTGCCTCTGGTAGCAATGATTTTATCTGAAAAATGTGTATTTAAAAATTCGGGAACTGCTCCACTATTTTGCGCCGGGCAACCGTCTTGTTGTTTTTAAATTTCAGCTAGGTTGACATTTAAATTCCCCAGGGCCGGTAATATTTGTTGTTCTAGCAACTATAAATAAAGTTGGCAATTTAAGTTGCTATCTATAAGAAATGGCCCTAATATGGTGTTACTCAAAATTCCCGCCCAAACATTAAGTTGGGGTTCTTAAAGGTATACTCAAATTATAATTTTCCTTCGACCAATACCGAACGACTGAAGGATTATGGTGGCCATGAAGAGAAAAAGAAGTTTTATACGAAAACAATATTCGGTAAAAACTGATCATTTCGATCAATTTTCGCTTTTATAGCTTCACAAAACTCCATTCGTTGAATAAGATTTTCCGAAAAAAAATTGTACCTTAAAAGATTTATAGTAATGTTTTTTAACATGCCTAACTTTACTTTTGGTATGCCAACTGCTTTGACTACGTGCGTACTAGAGCAAGGTTCGCTTGCTTCGACAAAAGCACAAATATTTACATTCCTTTCAGGTTGCCTTTGATCTTCCCGATTTTGTTATTCATTGCAATAACATTTTTTACAAGAATTGATGCAACCCGATTTCTGAAACCTTTTAAAAATATTTCAATTTTTTAAGAAATCGGCACGGGTTGACCTGGATAATTAAAAATAAACCGCCCAATGACTTTGGCACTTTCCACAATACAGTACCATTTAATAATACTGATCTTTTGTTCACGAGTAAACACCGAAAGCCTAAGTGAAAATTCCTCCAGCCAGCTGGCTAACCAAGCAGTAGAGGTGTGGCTGCGATCGCAGTCGCTACTACCATAGAGTAAGGAAATTATAAGAGTTATCATGGAATAGCCGATTTAAGGACAGGTCATGCGAAAACTCCCAATATAATTTTATTCGTTTCTCGTTGAAATACCGCCAGTTCCTACCCTCATTTCAGTAAGCTTACGTGTCTCCCCACCGCTGATGTTACACGAGACGAGGCTTCGACCGACGCATTTAAAGTGTAAACTGGAAAAATGACAAGCCTGCCGCAAAAAGCGGTACGAAAATTTTAGCATGCCATGGTTTCTCTTATCCGTAGGTATGTTACTCTATGCTACTACCAATCACCGGTTATTAACAAATCATTTTGGTAGCTGCTACTTGCGCCTGGCGATAGCAGTAAAAAAATCACTCTTTAATATTCGCAGTTGGCAAAGGTGGCGGGTGGCGCTGCCAGTAACCACAACATTAAACGGCGACTGCGATCGCTGGACGGTGATAAAAAAATTAAGATGTTTGATATAATTCGTGTAATGTCCGTTTTTTATATACATTTACTTATAATAATATGCTAATGCAAATCAGTAATTAAATAATATGTATATTAAATGACAGAATGTATTTAAAAATGATATATTTTTTCTTCATTCAATTTTAACAAGGTTAACTATGACTTTATTTATGAAAATTTAGCATGTTCCCGTAAAGAGTGATAATATTACAGTTTTTAGTAGCAGCTACTTTTTGTGAAGTATTCTAAAATTTGTGTTTTATCAAAAACTACGTTTTAATTTAAAGCTCCTCATATTTATATCGTTATACCCTTTGTTATACCTAACTTAATGTTAAAAAAATATATATGTTCTGCAGCCATATGTATGTAAATAAACATTAAACATTTTACTATGTTTATAAATGTTCTTTTTTAATCCTGGGACAGTTAATGAAGGCTTAAGCCTAAGTGTTAATATGCCGTAAAAGGTAAAAGACATTGGTAAAACGAACACTGGACCCTAAGATAAGGAAAAAAACATATTTTTTGTACAAAGTAGCTTACACAGTCAGGACACTCTGGGGATGAAAAAAACATAGGAAATGTGGGAAGTTCGGGTCCTCTGAAATTGGACTATAAAAGGGTGCAACTCCCAAATCAAAAATATAAATGGACCAATATACCTATATATCTCATCGTTATTACTAATAAGGAAAACGGCTCTTTTATGAAGTGCATAATGGTAAAAGTTTTGGGCAGGGGCGTAGCTACCGCCGTATCAATGATACGGAGTCCCCGGGCTACAGGGGACCTCAAACGTGTGCAAGCAAAAAGTTTGGTGCTTAACAACTGTGAAACTGTCAGCTAATTGGAAAAGTGGGGCCTTATTTTTTGGTTTCAAAAATTTTAGATAAGATATAGGCAATGCTAAAATAAACAAGAGAAACAATTTTCTTGGGAAAGTGAAACCTTTTTTTATTTCTTTTTGCTGATACAGGGACCCTCCAAGGCACGCTACGCCACTGGTTTTGCGAGACGCCAAGGCAGTAGAGTAGCATGGCCTCGTATCAAAGGGGGCCAAAAAAATTTTTTACGACCCACAAAAAGGGCCCCACTTCAGACTTTTCCAAATTAGCCAATAGTTTTCCAGCACCTAACTTTTTGTTTGCACACGTTTAGGGGCTCCTGTAGCCCGGGGCCTTTTATCATAGATACGGCGGTAGCTATGCCCCTGCGCCAAGGTAGCATGATTTAAAATACATGGGATTAGGTCAAATCACTATGTTTTACAGAACCTGCTGGACTATATGTTAATGGGGAGTAATATGACTAACTCGTTTCGTGACAGTCGACATGATGGTATTTTTGAAATATTAAAGATTTACCTTTGTTAAGAATAATAACGCTTTAAAAAATTATTATTTCTTTTAAAAGCATGCGCAGCCTGTATATATTTACTACTTCAAATTTATCCGAATTTAGTACAACTTTGTTTCTGAACTAATATAATTAACAAATTGAATAATTACCATTATCAATGTCTCTTATTTAACGCGGGTATCATTACAAATTTAAAATTTTCTAGTATGTAAAAAAATGTTTGAACGCCAAAAATTTCATAACGTTAAGACTTGACAACGTCGCGGATTTAATTGCGCTTTTATTGAGTGGGTAAGCTGCTTTACTCCTTCAAAACAATGGCGCTCAAACATACCCCTTCAAAGCAATTTAATTGTTGGGCATATCTTTAAGACTTGATAACGTCGCGGATTTAGTTGCGGTCTGCATCCGCTTCTATTCAGTGGGTAAGCTGCTTTACCCCTTCAAAACAATGGCGCCCAAGCATACCCCTTCAAGGCAATTTAATTGTTGGGCATATCTTTTGACACGCCCATAAAACAAGGTTACAACACTGGTTAATTTTCATTTCTTTTCCACTCGCAATATTCTAAATTATCTTTTTTCGTAACACAGAAATCCTTTTCCTAGATTTTTGTTAGCCAATCTGTATGTATTTGCCTATACGGAAGAAAAGTGACCACTTTAAAAAGCATAATTTTAGTTATGTTATTAAATTAGCTCCAAAAATCCTGTATTTTTACCAGAAAAAGTTTTGCATAGATTCTTATTTTTATTTTCGTTAGATGGTGGTATTGTCATTATTTATTTGGCGGTAAAATACATATCTTTATTCTAAAACAATGACACTTCTCAGTTATAAAGGTAAAAAACACTTATAAAAATAAACTAGAGATATCAGAAAAAAAAAAGGAGAAGGAACTGCTGTCGTTATTCAATAAAAATTGTATTCCCAAGTGCTATCTGCCATTTTATAAGTCTTTGTAAAATTACTATTTACCGAACCTTTGTTGTATTTAAGTATTTTTATTGTTTTAAGTGTTAAATATAACAAGTTAGGTTTTTTTTTATCCTGAATAATTCATTGTTTTATAATAATATATGTTAAGGGGCGTCCATAAATTACGTGAGACCTGGTCGAGGAAAATTTCGCGATGGGGGTAGGGAGGTCTGTGAAAATATTACGTAATTTCGACGCAAGTAAAAACTGGAAAAAAATAAACAAAATTTGGGGCAGGCCCTCTCAGGACAATGTTATCAAGCAGTGCAAAAATTTTTGGTGACAAAATTAATTTCGGTTTCAGAAATGGCGCCTTTTGGCACAAGAAAATGTGGAAAAAGCCTACCAGAAAAAAGATATAAACGCTGTAATGCGCTAAATACCGGTTTTATTTAGCCTGAAAGACCGCAAATGGTAGAAGTATGTTTGGAAACTCTGCAAAGACACAGGCTCGTAGTAGCACGTCCGCCTTGGTCGCTGTTTAGTACATTCAATCGCTAAATCGACTAAATAAAACCGGTCTCTGCGCATTATAGCGTTTATATCTTTTTTTTTTTTTTTGTAAGAGAGCACCAACATTTTTTTGTGCCATTATTAACTAAATAGAATAGAATATTTCTATGCATATAAACAAAACTATTTTACAACACCGAAAAGTTAGCTAAATGTCCATTTGTATATTACTACGTTTATATCGAATAGTTGAAGCTGGCTTGAAAAAAGCGGCTTTGAAGCGATTTCCAAGTCTATGTGTTTATTTCGGTGGCTTAAAAGTCGATTGAAAATCAAGGTCAAGCACATTTCAGGCCATCGTCGTACGCATGCGGCAGTTTTGCATCCAACTTCACAGTAGACATCAAATAAAAACAAACCTCACTTTTTAATTCGTCCCGTTTTGTATGCTGCTGTTGGTGTGAGCGTGTTTTAAAGTTTAGTCACCTATTTTCCAACTCATCTTTTTTATAAAAAGTCAAAATCATATATGAAATTAACACTGATGACATTCGAGGAAGCATTCATCCGAAGTTATGCAGTTATTAAGCCCGCTTGAATCGTTAATATCGTGTATCTAATCGGCTTCAGTGAACTCAACCCTACTTATTTTTAGGCTTGACTTGAACGATTTAAGTCATTTTCAAGCGCGTTTATATCGCTTTTTTAAGCCACTTTTAAAAGTCGCTTTAACTCAAGCTAGCTTTAACTATTCGATATAAACGTGGTGTATAATAAAACTAATTATTTAAAGGCAATTTTTTTGCAATTTACATTGAAATGCAGTAATTTTTGCTGATATATTTTAATTTACAAAAAAACAAAATTTCTAAATTTTTGAAAATTTTAAATTTTTAAAAATCGTTTTGGGGTATTACTTTTAACCTATAAAGCTACCAAAATATGTTAATAGATACATTAAAATTGAATAGTCGATTATTAGTGGCCCACTTAAACATAATGAACTCTATATTGCCCCCACTTACCGGTGATTCAAAAATATTTTGAACTCTTTTTCCACTGGAATATTTTTTTCGTTCTAACCAAAATAAACACCTTTTTGATAGGAAGAGCCCTTAATATTTTTTCCAGTAAAAGTTTTCCGACAAATCCTGTAGCTCCTGTCAAGAAAACGGTGCTGTTTTTGTAAAACCTTTGAATATCTGTAAATTCTTGTTGTACATCCATTTTTTTGAAAGACTAATAAATATAGGTCCTTATTTTTTACATAAAACGTGGTACACAGTATATATGTATACACCTACTTTATAAATTATAGGTTTTACTTGCGATTTTATTAAAAGTGATTTTATACTGAAACAAACATTTTATTTGTACCACATTTTAGGCATACTGACACTTGACCCTGCTAATACATTAGAATAACAATAAAATAATTTGCATATTTTGCTTTTTATGTACTGTCACTCTCAAATTTTTGTTAAAAACAATAGATACACGTTTTAAAAGTTTCCAAATTATGTTTTAAACAATAAACATACCGGGTGACCCGGGTGACCGGGTGCCCACAAAATTACTAGCAAGCCTGACATTATTTAAGTAGTAATATACTATTTTGAATTTTGGTGGGATAAATTGGTTAAAATCGCGCATTTAGTGTGACGTCACACGACGTTGACGTTTTTCTTACCCTCAAGAGCATACCTATTAGAGGCAGTCTTGCCGCTTAGCTGTACAAACAATTGCATGCTTAAAAAGCAATAAACTTTAGCTCTGCATAATCATACTGGTCAACGGAACCAAAAGCGATAGATTATACTCTTGTCATATTTCTTTCTCATGAGATTTTTCACACTGCCATAAAGGCTGACTCTAGAGGTAGATTTTTAAGGCTTTGTACTGAATCCAAACAAACCCCTTTAAGCCCCTTCTCCTCTCCTTAAAACAAACAAAGGTTTTTATGGAAAATATACTTTATTTTTAATTTTTGTTACATTAGTGGCACTATTTAAGATATTTTATATTAGTTTTATCAAAATGGATTACGAGGAACCTTTCAGCATTAATATCATGGATTAAGGTTCGTAAAAATTATACTTTTGTTTACATAGTTGGGTTAGGTGAATAAATATCACAAATAATCACGAAAATTTAGAGTCACAAATAGCCTACCCTAGTCGCAAACGTTTTAAAACACACAAAAATCCACATAAATCGCTTTATTTTAACTTTTAGCACGAATTCCCATAATAACAATCTATTGTTTAAATTTCTTGCCTGCGTCGTGACGTCAGAACTAAATGCGCCTATAGGATAAAGATTTTCGGTGTTTTAGCGTTTACGTGGCACTTCCGATTTAGCTGAAATTGCTTTTGATTTTGTTTTTTTTTTTGTTTTTTACAGTTGAATCACTTACCTGATTTTTATTATATTCCAAGATATACAGGGCGCGACAAAACGTATGATTATTTTAAATGAAGAACCCTTTACAGGGTGTCCAAGAATATGTGGGCAATCTCTCTGATTCATATAGAAAACATGAAAGATAATTTAAAGAGCGTTATAAAACTACCATATTTAATGTGGCTATCTTTAAGGGTTTTGAAAATATAGCGTTAAAAAGTTATAGGCAATAATTAGTGCCGTGGTTATGGTGACCTAGAAGAAAGTGTTCAAACGAAATCGAAATGTCTAAATAATCATTAGATATTTTCTTGAGGATAAAAACGATGGACCAGCTAAATTTGGAAATATTTAATTACCTATACTTATAATACAAAGTTGAATTTTTTAAAGTAAATTTGCACTGGTATAATTTCCCAAAAGTATTTAAAAAGGGTTTAAATCTACCAAAACTATTGAAAAGTTACCTGGTAATTAAAAATTTTAATTTTGTTAATTTTTTTTCCACTTTAGTATTTGTTAGTTAGAAATATATACCAATACTAATTAAGTACACCACAAAACACTACTTTATTGTATTATACAGGTTGTTTCACAACTTATCCGACGAAATTTAAGGGCTACTATGAAATATGTCCTAAATGTCTTAGTTTTTAAACCACAGGGTGTTAAAAAATTGGAAAACGCCTCCTATGCACCAAAAGACATTTTGTGGCATACAATAATTTTTTTTAACTATTGTCGTTCATGAGGGGTTTAAGGCAAATATTTTAAAAAAAAATAGTACACGACTGCATTTTTCCAAAACAAAAATATTTTTTAAAATTCCCATTTAGTTTGACACAAATTTGATCTCCTGACTTTTTTATTTGATGCACGGATTTCGCGTAAATAAATAACCATTTCTTGGCGTGGTCGTATTCCTATCTAATTAAAGAATAAATATCGAAGGTAATTTTTCACTGTAGAAGTTGATATTATTCACTTCAAAAACGAGGAAGTTCTCAATTCGCCGCGTATGTTTTTTTGTTGGTTACGCGATTACCCTGTCAGTTGTGGATTTTTAAATCAAAATCATTTATTATTTTTTTAATTTGAAATTATGCACTTCCGCGGTGGTCATATTAAAAAAAACCCAAGTCAGGATCGCAAGAGAGAAAGGTACTAGACCTATTGTTTTCTCTCTGCTATGTGCACAAACACCAGGGATGTTTATTCTGTGAGTATAGTAAGAACATTTTAAAAGCGCAAATTCGGTACCCTTTGAAAATAATACAAAAAACGTAAAAAAGGCCGCCTGCAATCGGACTATTTTATACAAAGGCGCCGCTATCCTTTACAGCGACGCGCCGATACACTATGGGATAGAAATCCATTATTTTGGCCAAAAAGCAACTTTGAAATTTTAATGGCTCATGCTGTGTATTTCAAAGTAGATAGTTCAAACTACATGTACGCAAAATTATAAAAGGATATGACGATTTCTATTGGGGTAATAAGAAACTTGAAAATGTATTTTAAGTAAACATAAATATACAAAATTTAATCTACTTAGTTTATTATTAGCCTTGTTTACTAAAAAAATAAAAGATTTTAAATAATAAGAGCTATTGTTGTGTTTTCGATGCAGTTTCGCGAAGTCTCACTACTTTGGTCAAAGATTTTTTACCTTTTTCTTTATCAGTTTTTGTACTTACAATTGCCTTCCTACTTTTTGCTACTTCTGAGTGTAAGGACAGATACAAGATTTTTTATAATTTACAAGGTTTTCCATTTTAAAATTTAATATTTTTTGTCCTACACTGATTATCCTAAAGGATAAAAGCATTCTGATGAAAGATATGGATTCTACCGAATCTACCCAACAAAATAGTGTTTTTTATTTATTTTATACGTTAAAAAATAAAGAAAGTTGGGAAGATGTATTTCTATTACGCTTCTAAGAATAATTTAAAATATTTCACACATCAAATGTAGTATTTTTTAAAGCATTTTAAAAGATTTTTTGGTGGTGATATAATATTCAGGGTATTCCATTTAAAAAAATCATACCTATTGTCGTACCCTGTATATTATAGGAGATAATAATCATCGAATAACTGATTAGAATACTACCGAATTAACCAAACAAGCTGACATTTTAGTTTATTTTGTACAATCAAAAATAATAATGTTAAGGGGGTGTAAATTTATAATAACATATAATAAGTTTTAGGTTCCCAAAAGGCATTTGTAATAATTTATAATATTTTTCCAGTAAAAATCACCTCATTTTAAGTTAGATTGGTAAGTTTCAGAATTTTGACCAAAAAAATTAAATTCTATTCCATAGTGCGATGACCAGCTGCATCAACCGGCATATCATAAAAGAAATATAGCAAAGGCGGCCGCGAAGACAAGCATGCCGATTTATTTGCTTTAAACTTTTTGTGGTTTTTTTTCTTATCAGAGAGCACCGAATTTACATTTTTAAACTGTTCCTTCTATACTAGCGCAACCTATTAGTGGAACGTTAAACAAATATTATAATAGAGAGATATGGGTGCTGCTGTAACGTCATGCGGTATTAACGTAAGCGCTATTTTGACAGTTAAGTTATGCGCAAATCGATTTTTACCGTCGCTGGTGGTAATAGGGTTACCGCCAAAGAGAATGGACAAGGAGAGAGAAACAGTTGATTTACCCCCACCAATTAAAAATTGGCACAACTGCGACTTATGATTGTGTTCAGCGACCGAAAGAGCTCGTCAAAGTTTTATTTTATTCTTGCTTAAAGTTGGTAAAAAGCACGTGCTTGGTTAAAAGTATGGATTTATTAATAATTTTTTGTTTTAGTATGCACTTTTTACGTAACAATTTTGTGTCTGAATCAATACTATCAGCCAAATATCTTGCGAACCGCTTTGATGGTTAACTTAACACAGCGGGATTACTCGCCATGCGCATGGGAGGTTCTTTTTCCGGCTTGCTATTGGCTGTTATAAATGTCAAAAGTCTTGACTTTCATGTTCAATATGGGTGATGTTTTGTGATTGTTGTGGCTGTATTATATATTTGTCTTGTGTTTTATTTGGTTTAATTTTACGTGTGACCTGTGTTGTAAATATAAATTATTGAAACAAAATTTGTGTTATTTTAGTGGTTTTTTAAATAAATTATTCTTTAAATTATTTACGTTGATTTATTTTTTAACAAAATATTATATACATTAATATTTTATATAAATACGTAAAATATACGTATATTTAATGAATATCTTGCTGGAGGTAAAAGCACAATGAACCAATAGAGGATTTCTGTGTGCGTCACTCCCTACTTAAAAAATTTGCTTAAACTGTAAGACAGACAAATGACCAGTTTAAAAATATGAACTGATAAAAATTATACTAAAGGGAAAAAATGAAAAGGCCTAAACACTTAAAAACTTAATAACTGACCCAGTTAAGGTACAAACCAAGATATAGAGTGTGTCTACTTAAGTCCGTTCAATATGGCAAACTTTTATTATTAATTTTACGAACAAATTCAACCATCCGATATTAATTGTTTTCGGTGGTAGGTATATGAAATATTTTAAAAAATATGAATTTTTCTTAAGAGGAAAGTACACTTATTTTTGTCAAATTTGTGGAAAAAAGGATGTTTAGGATTAAGATTTTTTTCTGCAATAACGAGCATTTTTGGGCTTCCTTTACAAAAGTATTTTATTTCAAAATAAGTATCCAGTAATGAGAAAACTTAAATTTTTATTGTTGATTAAAACCTACAATCTTATCTGCTTTCTCATACCTAAAAAACAAGTATGTAGATATAGAATAAAATGGACCAAGCACAGTGGCCTATGGAAACTGAAATCCTACTACGCTTTTCTCAGTATAAGTAATATTAACTTATACACTATAATACCTTTCAACTAAATAGGATCAAACTAAATCTAAAATTAATTTAGTTGGTATGTTTAAGCATGCAATTTTCATATATTTCTTAAAATTATACACTTCTTTTACATTTTACAATCATTCTTTATGCTTAATATGTAATCTCACAATAAAAGTTTAGTTTTCAAGAAATATCCTTATTTAGATTTTCATTTTCAGTTGTCATTTCCCTAAAATTTATATACATTTTTCTACATTAACCTATTCCAATCTAATAAAAAATAGACTTCTACCAAATAGATTTTAATACACCATTAGCACTAAATTACCAATATTAAGTTATTAAAGTATTAATATATTTCAGTATAAACCACAATAAATCAATGTTTTTGAATATACCGCCGATTTTGACATTGGGAGTGCGTATGCGCATGACCTGCCATCCCGCAGACCCCTTCTTAAATTTGTGTTACTTTTCGTAATGGCGATTAATTCTCTATCCTTGTCTATTCTCTTTGGTTACGGCATGGAGTAATTTGTGGTCTGATTACGCCGTGTGCTATTTTAAATAGCGAATAGAATTGCCAGGCGCACAATATTTGTGTTTGTTTTGTAAGGTTATATCATTTATTTCGACGATTTCTACATATATTTTTGTAATAGAGTCACAGAGTAAAGTTAAACTACTTATCTTTGATAAAGTCTAACTTTTTTATTTTGGGGTGAATAACGCAGGTGGAAAAAACCAAAAAGGTTAAGCTTCTTGGCCTACGATGACCTGGCTTTAGTGAGAGAACGCCTTAGTCAAAATCCGCTAGAATATCTGGAAAAGTGGAAAAATACACAGAAAAATGTATTTTAAATAACGGGTAAAAAACTTTAGTATTCGCACATTAAATGATCATTTGTTTTTGATTTTAGAAATCTGGCTACAAAGGATAAAGGCAATCAAAAAAGTATAATCAAATCTCGAGTATATACATACGATTGCCGCCCTAAATAAAGGCCAACATAACTTGCACCATTGGTGGGATTGGGCAAATTTGTGTCAAAATGTCATCTAAAACTGGATCTCTAATGCCGGCGCCAGACATTGGCCCTACTACGATGAACTTTCGCAAACAACTATTATGTGGACGGGTAGTACGTCTGCATTCGCCTTGATTGGCCCAACTTTTGACACACTCATTTCCATACGCAATACGTCGCATTCAGCTTTATTTAGTGAGATATCGTATTTTAATCGAGCATAGTTTCGAGTAAAAGTGTGTATAGGGCCCTAAAAAATTCCAAATTTTCCGATCCAAGCCTTATTTTCAAACTGTATATCGTATTTTTTTAGATATTACGAAAAATTCACTCAAGTTTTAAATCAACTGACAGTTCATATATTAGTTACAAATAGTTTGCCAAATGTTTCGACAAATAGTTCGGTCACAACTTCGCCCATTGTGTGGCGGCAACATTAGATTCGAACGACTAGGCGAAATCGCGGCGGTCATTTGCTGATATAATTTCTAAAACTTAATGTCATCAAATATGCTTTAAAATAAAAATACAGCCAATGCAATATAATTTTCATAATTTGTTTTATTTTCATTCAAAGATATAGCGCTGAAAATGGTAAATCCTTTAATAAGAGTTGCCTGTAAAAAGCTACTTTTTAAAATCTACAAAGTGTTTTATTTAAAATAGCAAGGTTGAGAGCAGTTCTGGTTAAACCACATAAAACTGAAATCTGCTTTTGATCTAACCATACATCTTATCAAAATTCCAATACAATAACAAGTTTGCTAGTAATTTGGTGGACAACCCGTATAAATTGAAATGAAAAAGAATGTTTTATTCTAAAGAATCTAAACTTTATTCCTTGTTGCTCACATTAAATGTCACGTTTATGCATAACATTGCAGTTCTTCTGGAAAACCCTAAACTTATTACTTTGTCTGCTCCTTTAATTCCCCAAGTGTTAAGTATTACAAGCAATGGGGAGCGAGTTACTTTTGTCCATAATGCATAATTCGCCAGGAGTTATTTTTTTTACAAATAGGTGCAGTATGATGTACTGAACCTAAAAACACAAAATACTTACAAATATGGCGAACGAAAGTGCTGCCATGTTACGAAAAATCGTTTGGGAGAGGCCCACAATTATAGGGACCTTTATTATATATAATTATATTTTCTATTATTTTTGTTACACATTTTTTATTACTTAATCTTTACGATTTATAAAATTATTATTGTTTGTTTTTTGACCTTTTTACCGATGCATCTTTTAATAATTGTTTAAACAATAAATTGCTAATAGATAGACTTTTAAATCAATAAATTTTCTAAACTTATTCCTTCTTAAAAAAATGTGTTGATTTAAAAGTTTCATTATAAGCAATGTATTATTAAAACAATTATTAGAAGAGATATTGGTAAAAAGTCAATAAACCAACAGTAATAAACTTATAAATCGTGATCGTGATCGTAAAGGTCCCTATTATTATGGGCCTTAAGTGCACGGTTACGGAGATACAGGCATAAAGTTTTTTTGCAAAATGGCGGAACTTCCTTTCACCATATTTGTTAGGTTCATCATATCATACTGCACCTTTTTGTGAAAAAAAATAACTCCTGGAGATTTTGCAAAAAAAAACTTTCTATTTCTGGTACTAAAGAACTCTATATTATTAAACCCCTTCTACTTTTTGAAAACAGTCAATACCATTATCTAAATAGATTCTAGTCAAACATTTGTCCAATATTACATACATATG